>VDFB02202967.1:0-14891 GCA_007258455.2 Sequoia sempervirens | reverse complement strand
ACTTGTTTATGCTACATGCCATTGTATTTCATAGCTTATGTTTCCTATGCATTCCTTGTTTCCAATTCCTAGACCTTGTCTATATTTCCACATTGTGAATATATGTCTACGATAGCATTTTCAACTGTTATATCTACCTATAAGCCAATACATAGCTGCTGGGGATAAATAAGTGTGGGCAATATTATAGAGACAAACTTATTTCAAGTGCCTTAAATTCATTGTCATCTTAGAAATAGGTTTTTACTTTTTTGTGATATCTACCAGTAGCAAGGGAGCAATGAAGGACCTGGCTAACAATTGCATCTTATGTTTTTATTCCCTCTTGTTTGGAGTAAGAATCTCCATTTGTGGTATAATCATATAGTTTTTTTGGCTATAACTTGAAAAACAGGGGCTTGACTGCATTGTACAGTTATAAATTCATTTTTAATACATTACGGCTGTACCTGATCTTATTAAGGTGGCAAAACATGGTAAGTAATCCAACAAAAGGATGTGTAATTTTATTCATTTGCCATATGTAGACAAGTTTTGATGGTAAAAAGGTAGACACCAATAATATAGTGTGGAATACAGTGGAGGCTTATGCAAAGATGAAAATAGTCAGCTCTTCTGACAATTTGTAAAGACTCTCTAAGTTAATACAATTAGGCTAGAAATATGTGGGGTATACATATGATGATTGAAAAGAAGCTCTATCTGTAGCAATATAAGACAAAGAGAGAAATATTATTTTTTAATGATTTGTGTATTTTGATTCAAAGTTTTCTAATATACGTGTTATTATCAGTCATGCATTTGAAAACAATGTTACTCCATATACAAATAAATTTAAGCAAAGGCATAGATTTGAAAACTGACAGCTTTTATCAATACAAAGGGAACGTTTACAGTGACAGAGCAAAAGCTTCTGTGCTCGTTGAATGAACACCAAGAGACAAGTTACTCAAGGCAAAAAATGGCTATTTTTTTCTATTTTGCTTCATTATATCCCAAAAAAGCAAGTTGGGTTTCACAATGCATGAAAACACATTTGTACAAACAACTCCCAAACTTATAATTGCAATGGATGACAGTGATAGTGTAATGGATACTAATAGTCAAAACACCGAAAAAACCAGCAAGTATTTTTTTAGATTCAATAGAAACAAGTATTAATTGAAAACAGATTATCCTGGGAGACTATTTATCATAGGTCCTTGAATTCCAAATGTACAAGTGTGAGCATGGTTCTCTACAGGCTTTTTCTATGCATTTTAACTATATTTTTGTTTTGCATCGAGCCTAAAGAACCATTGTAACTATGGTTTCCAAACATATTTTAATCAACCAATTTAAATCAAGAAAGGTTTCCAATTACACTTAATACTTGAACCATAAAGCACCATTGCTTCAAGCTATAGCAAAAGTGCAGACAGGCACACAAAAGAAAATTCAACTATGACATCATCTAACAAGGATTTTTTTGCTATTACTATGATTAACTATTGAACTCAATTGGCTCATCAGTCAAATAGCTTGATTGATCACTGACCTAACTTGTTTGAAAGCTATCTTGTTAAGCTAATTAGTTAACTTCATTAATGAGTAAAAGATAGAATTGACTTAATTTGCATGAGCCAAGTGTAAGATTGACTTATTTGTTAATTGACTTTGATTAATGTATCAGAGAGAGATGAGACAAACTAAATTGTCATGAGCGAAATGTGAGATGGACTTATTAGCTGATACGCCACATATACTATGACATTTGAGCTTTGATGAAATAATAGCGAAAGCAATAGAATAAACAGATGGCTTGAACATAGACAAAGGAATACAATTAATATGGACAGCTATAGCTTGTTGAATATTTGTAGCACAAGAAACACAAAGGAAGATGTTGGCGAAGGTTTTGCAATTTTGGTTTGCACCTAGAAATTGCATTTGCTTCCTTGTCTATAAAGCCTTTTCAAGAAATTATTTTTTTGCATATGAATGGCCATGATTGGTTTAATTGATTTGATGAATAAAGATGATTTATAATTAACTATAATTAACTATTCAAGAAAACTGATCTATCAATGAACTAGTTTCATTGATTGGTCAAGTAACTTGATTCACAGTTAACTTGATCAGCTATTTAGTTAATTTGCTTGAAAGTTTGCAAAAAGATTTTTCGACAAATAATTCTCTGCATAACTTGCAATCATTACACACCAAGAGCCAACATTTCTTCGAGGAATTTTGTCAAATAGTTTACATGTTTTTCTTGTGCTTCCATATTTTGTATGCATATTCATGACAGCATTTCAAACCATAATATCTGTCAGAAATCTATGTCTTATCATGCTTAGATGAATGTACATATCCTGTTCTAAAGCTCCTATTTTATTAAAAGCAGGAAAAATGGTCAGAAAGATTGTGTATCTGTGAATGTGAATAGGCAAGATTGATTTAACTGATTTGGAGGATAAAGATGACTAATAATTAACTATGACTAACCACTCAACACAATTAATTCATCAGCCAATTAGCTTGATTGATCATTGAATTAACTTGTTTGAAAGCTATCATGTTAAGCCAATTAGCTAATATGCCACATACAGTATGACATTTGAGATTCAAATAAGTCTCATGGACGCAAATCTGCTATCATGTTAAAGCCACATAAACATTGATGTTTCAATTTCATGGGGACATTCTATTTCCATTTGCCCAAGTTCATTTCATTCCATTATCTAGCACTAATTATTAAATGTTTAAACTAGCCACATGCAAACAGAAATCACAATTCATAGCATCCATATACACCTATGCACAAGTACATGTTATCCAACATATTAACACACACATGGTTTTCTAGTGCTAGTTTGTTAACTGCCTTTGATCAACAGTTCAAATGTACATAAGGATAATTGTAATTATTTCTTTTTTTTAATTATTATGTACTTAAAGACTAATTAGCAGCTGCCTAATTATTTAACTATCCTTGTACACATTTGACCCATCAATCATAGTCAATCAATGTCGATTCCACTGTTTTTTTTCTAACCAAGGTATTGGCGTGCAATTTTCTTACGACCAAGTCTTCAAAAGGCATTAGTCACACGCAATAGGGATTATCATTTTGTAACCTCCTATCCCAATCATCTTCATTCCCGATGATAGCATGTTGTGACCTTACATTAGTGGATGTATCTCATCATCTTATACGGGTGCCAACAATTGCTTGATTTGTATTTTACATCCTTTGCCAGGTGTATACGGATGCCGTGAATTATGAATTCCTACTTGCATGGCGGCAGGCACAAGTAATAGTAAGCGCTACATAATGGTAGAAATCACAACTCATAACATCCATATACACCTATGCACAAATACATGTTATCCAACACATTAACATGCACATGGTTTTCTAGTGCTAGTTTGTTAATTGCCTTTGATTAATAGTTCAAATGTACACAAGGATAATTGTAATTATTTCTTTCTTTTAATTGCTATGTACTTAAAGGATAATTAGCAGTTGCCTAATTATTTAGATATGAGACGATACAAGGGTAAATGAGAAATATGAACTTAACTAAATCGACATGAATGAAATGTGAGATAGAGCTATTGGGTAATATGTTACATATACTATGACATTTAAGCTTCAAAGAAGTCTCATGGCTGCAAGCCTGCTATCATGTAAAAGCCACATAAATATTCATTTTACAATTGGATGGGGTCATTCTATTTCCATTTACCTAAGTTAATTTCATTTGGTTGTCTAGCACTAACTATCAATTGTTTAATCAAACTTCATTCAAGCAGAAATCACAATGCATGGTATCCTTATAAAATTATGCACAAATACATATTGTCTACCATATTAAGATGGACATAGTTTTCTATTGCTGCTTTGTTAATTGGCTTTGAGTTATAGGTGTAATGTGCACAAGGATAATTATAATTATTTCTTCCTTTTAAATGTTATGGATTTAAACACTAATTAACTGTTACCTAATTAATTAGATATAAGATGATAGAAGAGTAAATGAGAACTAGACACTAGATAAAAATGACAAAGTTAACATGTGAATATCAAGGTGCGCAAACTAAATACTCAGTGCATTCCAGGGGACCACATTTCACCGAGAAATTTTGTCAAACAATTCACTTGCCCTGTCTATGCCTCCATATTTTGCATGTGTACCTAGGAGGAAAATAACCACGACATCTGATAATAGTAAAATTCTTGTATCCTTCATGCTTTGCTGACAGCCAAAAAGCTCAAAGCAATTTTAGAGTTTGGGTTTGCTTCTCAAAATTGGTTTTGCTTAATAGTTTCCAAAGCATTTTGAACACATTGTCCTTACATTCCTCCGAAGCTCTTACTATGGGATGAGTCCAAAGCACATTGGCTCCAAAGCTCTCGCTATGGGAGAGCTCTGCAGAATGGACAAAAGGGTCTCTACATAATGCCTATGAAACCACATTTCATAACAAGTTCTACCTGTTGTTCAATGCCAAACTAGCTGCCAATGAACATCAAAAGCTTCAAAACTCTCAGTTAACATGTAAAGGGCTGAAAAATATTGATCTGCCAATTGAATGGGGTCATTTTACTTTAATTATCTAGCACTTATTCTTAATTGTTTAATGCAATCACATGCAACCATAATTCAAAACAATTAGCATCCATACACACCTATGCATAGATACATGCTCTCTAACATATTGATATGCATATGGTTTTCTACTGGCACAATCCTTAGACATTCTTTAGGTACAAGCGCTAGTTTATTAATTGACATTGATTGTTGGATAAAATGTATACATAGACACATAGTTGCACACATGCTTCAATGCATAGATGCATACATACATGCATGGATGTACACATATATACACGTATACATACATACATGATTACAAGCATACATATATATATATATATATATATATATGCATTCATGCATCCATGGATGCATATATCCATGTATTAATAGATCCCTTAAAATATGTACATATTCAAATGACCACATAGACTTGGGGAATGAATATTTATGTGGCCTTTACATGATAGCAATAAATCCTATAAATATGCATATATGCATGAAGACACATAGCCATCAATGAATCTATGCATTTGCATTTTCATGAGCATTTTAAAACAAACACGATTCAAAAAACAACTCCCATGGGTTGCAAAAATAGATAAATGTCAATTTACCGATATAAAAAATAACTTACGAAATTGAGATCATATATATAAAAAGCAATATGTTAACATGCTGAAGTATGACTGGCTGGCGCCATCCACAAAAAAGCATTTAAAGCAAATGCAATAGTAATCTGTTATATACACACATACATACATGGTAACATAGATACATGCATACATATATACATAATTACATGCACACATATATACATGCATACCTGTATGCATGGATGCATAGAAAGACTATGTTTCATGGGATTGTTAAAGAGTTCACTTGCTTTCTATATGCTTCCATATTTTGCATGTGTGCCTATGAGGACAATAACCACAATATTTGACAATATTCCTCTATCCTTTATGATGACATCGTTCCAAAGCTCTCTTTATAGACAAATGCAGAATTGCCTCCGGACTCAGGGACATGAATCCTTGGTATTTCCAAGGAAAGCATCCAATGGATAACACTTAAATGATCTAAAACCATGATTTTATAATCAAGTATCCAAATGCATCAAAAGAGAAAGAATTTAAAACCCAACTCCATTTAAGATGTAAAATGAAAGTAAACAGAAGAAAAAATACATTTGCCTCAAATTTTCTAAAGCATTTTCAACACATTGTCTAGCCATTGTCCAAAATATGGTTTTCTATCGGCATACTCCTTGAACCTTCTTTAGGTCTAACTGATACTTTATTAATTGACTTTGATTGAAAGGTGAAAATGTGAAATGTGGCCAAGGGATAATTATACTCTATTTCTTTTAGAATTGTTATATATTCAAGGACTAATTAGCAATCCAAACAACCTCCCCTTTAGTTAGATGCAATTGAATGCATTAATTTTGTATCAATGAATTATGTACTTTCAGCCACTAGTTTTAATCAAAGTATGCATATGGATTCATAATCAAACTCTCAAAATAAAAAAGAATCGCGGTTTAATGAGGCGTAACTAAAGCACCAAAGAAATTTATTGATAGTAATTGTATCATACAAGTGTTATTGCAACAAAGATTTACTTTGAACCCTCCCAATATTTAATTCTTATGAACCATATAGCATACACTCACAATACCCATTTGTAAAGATTGTCCTTGTAACAAAAAGCAATGATATGACTACAAGTACAATCAATAGAGTGAGAATCTTGAATTAACCTTTTTCTTTGTCTACTCTATGCAATTGTAAACAAAGGAGAAGGTTCATTCTAGAAACTCACCCTGTACTCTTTTCTTGAAGAATTTGCTATAGTTGGACCACTACACCACCTCTCTTCTTCCAATCAAAAGCATTGCACCATGTAATAAGCTTTGGTTAGAAAATGAAGACCATTTGTTTGTTTTTCTAAAAGAATAGCAATAAAGCTCAAGGAAATGACCAAAATGCAAAGAACTCCCAAAATTACAATTGCAATATATAATACTCCTACTGTGATGGATACTAATAGCCAAAACCAATAAAATAGTAGCAAGCATTTTTTAGATTCAAGAGACACAAGTATAAATGTAAATCAGATTAACTACACAAACTAGTTGCCATAGGTTCTTGTACCACAAATCTTCTAGCAATGAATTTAACTACTCTTTTGCACGAAGCCTAAAATTATTTCATGAAGCAATATTACTTGACTACTCTATGGCAACATTGCAATTTGAATTCTAAAACATATTTGACATAGGTTTTTATAAACCCAAGATACAATTTTCCAACTTCCTAAGCATTCAGTCTAAGTTTTCCAATTACAAAATCTCAAATTGTTGTTTGCTTGGTATGTTTGTTCCTTGAATTTGATCACTAGGTAAAATGTGCACAAGGATAATTATAATTTTTTCTTTCTCTTAATTACTATGTATTTAAAGACTAATTAATAGCTATCTAATTAATTAGTTATCTAATGATACAAGGATAAATGACAAATATGGAATTGACTACTTTGACATGAGTGAAATGTCACATGGACCTATTAGCTGACACGCTACATATACTATGACTTTTGAGTGCTTAATCCATCTACATGCAAGTACAAATCACAACCCATAATTAAAATGTCCACAAGGATATTTATAATTATTTCTTTCTTTTTATTATTATGTATTTAAAGACTAATTAACAGCCACCTAATTAATTAGATATCAGATGAAAGAAGAGTAAATGAGAGCTACCAACTCGATAAAAATGCCAAAGTTAACATGTGAATATCAAGGTGTCCAGATTTAATACTCATTGCATTCCCTGGAAGCACATTTTCCTAAGGAGTTTTGTAAAACAGTTCAGTTGCCTTATAAATGCTTTCGTATTTTACATGTCTACCTATGAGAACACAACTACTTACATTTGGATAATTTAAATTTTACTGCAGAAAAATAGTTTTTCATCAGATTCTTTGTCTATCTCAGTAAATGAAAATTTGTATTCTCGCTATGGTAAATTCCCTTCTAGTGCATTAGGTACTCTTTAAAGTACAATTCTTTTGGATGTTGCTCTTGTTCTAGGTTTGATTCTTTTTGGGGGTTATAACTACCTATTGTTGTATTAGTTTCCCATTTTTTCTTCTACAAATGAATGAATATATAAACAAATAATCATATATAATAGTTTTTCTTTGACAAGTTTTGTCAAACAGTTCACCTGTTTTCTGTATGCTCCCATTGTTTGCATTTATGCCTACGAGGACAATAACCACGACTTTTAACAAAATCCCTCTATCCTTTCTGCTTTGATGACAATGGAAAAGCTCAAAGCAACACACTGTCGACTCATTGTTTGAAAGCTCTCATTATCACATACGTTGACATAATTTTGGTTCCAAAGCTCTCTTTATGGGACAACTTTGCAGTAATAAAAAATATACAAACTAGGGCTCACATGAAGTAAAATGACAAGGAGGGTTTCTAAGATAATTCCTATCAAACCTAGATGAAACCTTTCAAGATTTCAATAAGAAATTTGAATAGATAATACTAAAAGTAGTTTAAAAATACTTCCAATTTATAATCAAAGTATAAGAATGCCTTAAAGCACTATGAAGAAAACCTCTATAACCAATGACTTCAACAAAATCCCTCTATCCTTTATGCTTCTTGATGACAAACGTAAAAGCTCAAAGCAACACACCGCCACTCATTGTTCGAAAGCTCTCATTATCACATACGTTGACATAATTTTGGTTCCAAAGCTCTCTTTATGGGACCGCTTTGCAGTAATCAAAAATATACAAACTAGGGTTCACATGCATGAAGTAAAATGGACAAGAGGGTTTCTACATAATTCCTATCAAATGCAGATGAAACCTTCACATTTCAAAAATATGAATTTATAATCAAAGTATAAGAATGCCTTAATGCATTTCTCATATCAAATAGAAGAAAACAATGAAAAGTTACCTCTTCTGACCTCAAGCAATTCGTTTCTCACTGTCCAGTGCGCGACTCTACAACTACAAAATCCCCTGCTCAGCCACACAATAGAGCACTATGAAATACAACTTTGTTATGCACTTTAATGTAATGAAACTCTGAAAATTAACAAATTATCACCTTAGGCAACTCATTTTTGGGTTTGGACTCTGCAACTATAACATCTCCTGCTTAGTCACTACAAACTCTTCCTTAGAACACGCACTTACAAAACACAAAAACAACACATGCAAAGTAATAGAGATGCATAGCAAGTGTCTTAACTCTATATTAAATGACCAAAGTACCTTGGCCATGCATGGCCACCAAGCCATTCCAGCGCCTTCACCTCGAGCCAGATGCCATTTAATGCATTTAATTTGTATTCATGCATTACGTACGTCTACTTGCCAGTTTTATAAACTATGCCTTTGCTTAAATTTATTTAATCATTTTATAAGGCCAAGATTTCTTTTTGATATTTTAATGCATTTAATCAAGATTCATGATTACTTAATTTGTAGTCAGCTTTTAAACTATACCTTTGCTTAAATTTATTTAATCAATTTATGCATTCTCATTTTCCCGAATTTTTAAAACGAAAATGATTTATAAAGCTACTTGGACGAATAGAAAAATAGATAAATGCTAATTTTCCAATATATAAAATAGCTCTCAAAATTCAAGCTATACCAAAAAAAAAGCAATATGTTAAATGGCAAAATGTGATTGGTTCATGCTGCTGGTTAAATGCATTCCGGGCGAATGCATAAGTATTCCTGGCTGTGAGGGAACAAATAAAAGAATTATACCTAGTGAAAATGCTAGGTTGGCATATCATCTTGATCCTTACATATCCACTATAATTATATGAGTACCAATTGCATTTAAATATTGAGCTTTTAGGACCTGAAGTTTATATTTAATATTTCTCAAATATTTCCCACAAAATCTAGTTTCTCTTGCTCATCTAATTGGTGTACTTGAATGGAGTTTAGGTAATGAATGCATGTTTTCCTTTTGTTATCAATTACCCAAATTATAAAATATTTCCTATCTACCCATGTAAAATCATGTATTTTCACCTACACATTGAAAGCATTCTAAAATATTCTTTGTACTAAACAATCATTTGCAAATGTCCTCTTCTTATCTTTTCTTATTCGATTTTAATGGTCAGAATTCTTCAATTGCACAAATCAAAAAATTCTAACAAAGAATAAATATACTAAATTTAGCTTTACACATTTAAAAATTCTCTTCTTGTTTTATAGGTTAAATTTATCTCTTTGAGCATTAAATGTGAGCCTCTTGAATCCATTGTTATTGTTCATACATGCTCTTCCCATTGCCCAAGGTGAATATTGGCATAAAAATTAATTTAACAAGTGAGGGTTTTTTTTTCTTGGTGAGGAGGGATAAGAAACAAGATCTAATTCTCAACAAAATGTGTCACACATTGACATTTCTCCTTCCAATGAATACTCAAATATACCATCGTTCTTGTCTAAATGAGCATACAACAATCACTTCTCTCATACAAAAACAAAAATCAATGTTTGTTATTTTGGCTTTATTCTTACAAAGACTTAGGGAAGAACAATTAAAAATCCACTTTCAATCCCTCTAATATCACATGAAAAATAGATCAAACAATAAAATCAAGAAGTTCTTTATTTATGAAGTTACAAATAAAGACCTAGTATCAGCTTAAAAACCCTACAAAACATCCTCATCTAAATGGTGACTTGTACTCTTTACGAAGGGAAATACCTCCCCAACCACCTAATTACACCACCAACTAAATAGCAAGTCTTTTTAAAATATCAAAAATTTCCCATTTATGTTTGTCCCTAGCAATGGATGCTACATCACAAAATTTGGTCCAATCTAAAATCATGATCCTAAGTAACTTTTCCAAAAAGTAAATGCTAAAAAACAAAGTCAAGGTGGAAAACTCTCTGGTTTACAATCAAATTGTTCACTATGCTTGTACAACAAAGTCCCAAATATCTATATTTATTTCTTGAGGTTGGTTCAAACTATCTTCAATGCCACAATTCAACATCTAAGACACCGCTGGAAATATATGCCTAAATCATCACAGGCTATAACCTCTATTAGAGCCAAGTCGGTGTGACATATTTTGTGTTTGGCCAACTAGCAGCTTGAATCTTGTTGAATAGTTCAGTCGCTAGACCTTGCGTGAGTCACCTAACGCTACACATTGAGCCTATTGCTGTGACAAGAAGCATTCAGTATAACCTCTCACCGCTCGTAGAGATCTCTGGAAAACATGCCATTCTATCATATATCGGGGAGAGTCTTGGATGTTCACTATGAGCTCTTAGTGATATGATTGTCTCACCGACAACATTCTCTGTTGAATTATTCAGGGAGAGTCTAGGGTGTTCGGTAAGAAGTCTTACCGATATGGATGTCTCAGTGACAGCTTTATCCTAGAGACATCGAGGTGACTTGAATACTTGAGAAAACCTCTTGGTGACAAATGGTGTGTCTCACTAATGGTATTCACTCAGGGATACAATTGAAGTCATCGTAGTAGCTCAAGGTGATTGTTATGAAGTCTTGGTGACTCATGGGGTCTTGCCGATAGTAGTATGGCTCTTGAGTAACATAAAAAATCTCAGTGAAACCTCTTGGTGAAAGATGAATGTCTTGCCGACTATCATTTGGTGCTTGGTATGACTTGTGAGTATTCAGAGTAACATCTCAGTGATATGGATGTCTTGCCGAATGTTGAATGTTTTGATATAACCCTTAATGACTCGGTATGAACTCTCAATGAAGGAACATAGTCTTGCTGACTATTGAATACTTTGGAGTAACTATTGAACATCGGTGTAACCTCCTGGTGATAGTAATAAGTCTCATCGACTGTTGGATGCTTCAGAATAACATGAAGGCTTGATGGGATGTCTCAGGGAAAGCGATATGTCTTGGCTTATTATGGCTTAAAGCTGCTTTCATAGCTCTCCTCGACTTGATGTAACATCTTGGAAATATCAAATGTTTACCGAAAAGAAGCATCGAGAGATACCACGTACAATCCTTCACCGGGATATGACAAATTGGAAGCCGCTTGACCGAAAGTGGAGATTCTTCCTATGTGGCTGCCTCATGGAAAAATCAAGAAGCCAAAATGGGAACCGCTGGTAGACAGCTTCTCTCGCTGTAGTAGTTCGAGGAAGCCTTATTGTGACAGTGGAACCATTATGAATATAGTTTGAAGTTGTAGATGCTCGATGGTTCGGTTGGTTTGATGAATAGTTGTGTGAACAGTTTGAATTGTATCAGAGTGTTTTCTATTCTGTGAAGATTGTAACTTGAAGGTTCCTGTACAATATTGATCATTGTGAAAGTTGTTGTAATCTGGCATCAGAAAGATAAGTTTGAACTCTATATGTAATTATTTGCTACTGTAATACAAAGTGACTTCTCTTGGTGTGGTGGCTTTTCTCCGTAGCGGTTTTCCACGCATATCTAGTGTTCATATGTGTTTTTCAAATACTCTATTTCTATTATTCTTTCTAGTGCATCTTAATTGGACTGCACTGTAATATTAAAAGGTATTCTACATTCTTCCCCTCGAGGTTTTGACGCTAGGAGAAGCCAGAGCCTCGCGATCTAATTTTCTGCTGCATAATAAAATAATTGTCAACATCAATTAATTTCAATCCCCATTACTTGCTTTAGAGGTAGTGCATTCAAATCAAAAAAATTGAAGAAATTGTAGAAGATCCTCCACAAATCATTATTGATAAAAATGTTCCTAGTCCATCCAAGCAAGGCACTAGAAGTGAGTGTTAGCCATACCCAAAATCTTAACGTCTAGTACTTGGAAAATTCAAATACCTGAGAATACAAAATAAAATTTTCAATCCATTAACTTATAAGGCACACCATTTAATTCTAATAGGACTGTAGAGCATAGAGATTTCTGTAAAATCTAGATTGTGCTAGTAAATAAAAAACATAGAAATAATAATACTTGAAATATTAAGTTGTTTCCTTTGTGTTATAATATAGATTTTATAAAGTCTTTTTGTAACACCCCGCCAAGGAACCTTAGAGGACAACACAACCATGCTACAATAATGGAACATTTTTTCCTTTTTAAGGAAATAACAATAGAATACATGATGAATATCACATATTATCTAACCCTAAGTACTCTAAGGTTCCATGACTATGCTACTAACATATCTATTAATCAATAAACTATAATCATTTCACTAACTATAAAGATATCACAGTTCATCTAACAAGCATAGTACATTTTAAACCACCACATTAAATGATTCTAAAATATAGATATCCATAACATGTCATGCGAGTAATGTGATAGTGTCCCTTTAACCCAAACACATTAGTTAGAAAAACACCTAATAACCAATGATAAGAGCAGTTACAAATACCTACATAATAGTCCATAAATTCATACTATATAGTGTCAACTGCTTAACATCATTAGCACATACCTTTAAATATCCCTATTATTTTACCTTCATCTCCCAGTTCCAAAGCCAAACTACCTGCACATCCATGGTGAGAATGTAGGGGCATTACATCCTCCCCCCTAAAACTTGACTTACTCTTGGAAGTCACAAACTAGGGTGGAAACATAACATATTAGTACCATCATCAAAGTTGATTCATTACATTAGAATGCTACACTTCCATAAAACACAACATAATTATACATGCAAGGCACACATTTTCATTAAATATCCATCCTTTACAAACAAAACATTCCACTTTATTCATTATATAATACTAAATTTCATAAAATATTCAACACAAGATCATGATTTTACACCTTTTTATAAGCATAGAAACACAATTTTTCATTTCGTAAGTACTATATTTTTGATTTAACATACATTCTTTACATACACAAAAAAATTCACATCACCGGAAGTCACATCACAAGGCTACACAAAGGTCCATAATGCATCCTAGATAGAAAGAATATTGGCACATTGCACACTACACCATCAATCATATCCTTTCCACTGGTCCTCTACACCATTGGACAGACACCACCAAAGGAAAAATCTCAGGTGGCTAAGTGAGGATGACAAAAAGGGGAAAACATAATCTCCAAAATACAAACAACTAGGACAACATAATGGGCTCATATGAAACTAGAGCCCCTAGTGTTTGAACCTAGCTCTGATACCAAGTGTAATGCCTTGCCAAGGAAACCTAGAGGACAACAAACCATGCTACAATAATGGAACAATTTTATTTTTTATTTTTTTAAATGAAATAATAATAGAATGCATGACGAACATCACATAATATCTAACCCTAAGTCCTCTAAGGTTCCATGACTACGCTAATAACATATATATTAATCAATAAACTAGAATAATTTCATTAACTATAAAGATATCATGATTCATCTAACAAGCATAGTACATTTTAAAACACCACATTAAATGATTCTACAATATACATATCCATAACATGTCATTCGTTAAACAACATGAAAGATCATTTCTAACAAATATATATACACAAATTTCATTACACAAGAGTGCATCAAAATATGCTACATCATTACATTATTTACAACATTGCTTCCCTAAGTACAAGAGGGAAGAATACATCAGATAAAAATAAATGGTACAACTAAGATACAAGTCCAATACATATACATAAAAGATGGTCTTCTCGAACTGGATCATGAACTAGAATCCGCTACACAAGATACAACCTCTACACGCACAAACATGCAGCAAGGAAACCCAATGGAAGAAAAGCACCAACCTCTAGATTATATGGAACCCTAAGGTCCACCCCACTGCTAGGAGATAACACAAGGTCCCACTACAAACAAACAACAGTCATGAAGACACTAGGCTAACATAAACAAGGGCTATACATGGCTCCAACACAACATTGCAACAACATTAGCATCAGATACAACACATACATCATTTCCAGAGGCATTCACACAACAAAAGGAGAAAAAATAACTAGGGAATGCTAGACTGCAAAAGCAAAGAGTGTCATCACATGGTCCTTGCATGAGTTTTCTTGACAATCTCACTAGACACCAACACCCATCTATAGTTGTCATAGTAAACCTCTCACTAGGTTCCAACCCCATAGCGTGTCACATGTGAAACCAACATTCCTTTCATGAGTACAATGAAGTTGATCTTGCCAACCGGGCCTTCTCAACCCATCCTTAGCCTAAACGAGCACTACAAGCATGGGTGAGGCATCCATTATCTTGTTTAATGTGAGATCTACCCATTCCCCTAATTCATTTT
>VDFB02202966.1:0-17411 GCA_007258455.2 Sequoia sempervirens | reverse complement strand
AACTTCATTTGGTGATTGGAGGGCATTTGGATCATCATTTGGGAAATTGAAATCAAGATCGAGCTTCACTGCTTGAGGTTAGCCATTCAAAACGAATCTAGTGAGACAAAATTCCAGGGAAGGAGTTTTGTAGGTTCAGGCTCGAAGGCTTCAAGAGGCAATCAACATCACACATGGGCGTTTGGGAACTTTAGGTCAGAGCAGGTGGAAAGCCATTGGGAAATTGCCATATGGAAATGGTGGAGAAAGTGTGGAAGTCCACTAGAAGCCACCCGAGGAATCAACCCTGGCCAAAGACTTGGCTTCTATTTTTTTCACTTAAATTTCTTCAACCAATGGGAGGTTGAGCCCCAGAGACTAAGAGGATGAAGGAAATCCTCCCTATGTAAATGACTGGGATGGGACAGAGTCCTGATGGTAGATGTTTGATAGGAACAACCCACTAAAGGTTGGCGAACTTGAGTTTCATCATTTCATTCATACAACCGAGGGATGATTGGGGCCCAAAGGGTGGAAGGAAGCCTCTAGAATGTTGGGAGGAATGGTGAAGCTATTACAGCAGTCCGTGGATGGAGGTCTATGAACCAGGACTCGAAGGGCATTTGGTATGGTCGTTTCAACTTTGATGGCGATGCGATAAAGGGATGAATGAGCTCTGAAGGTTAGATGGATGGGACTAGAATTCCATTTGGTAAGGAAAATAATGGGTGGCATCCCTAGGATGAAATCTCGTGAGGATGAACCCAAACGAGAATTTCATCATGTATTTGAAACTTTGTTTCTTGCATGCCAACAACAGTGTTGTGGATCACCGAGTCCAGAGCTTACAAATTCCCTATGTGAAGAATGATGCTAAGGGGTCAAAGTTTCAGAAGGGAAGTGTGGGTGATTTACAAGGGTTTTTTAGAACTTCGCCACATGGTTTTTAAGTGCCCTAATTTTCTCTATCTGATGCATGTGTTTTTCATTCTTTTTATTCATTTCTTTTGTGTGATATCAAAGAAAAACACAAGATGAGGGCATAAAACCAACTTACCTCCAAAACCTGATGAATGAAAGTGATTAGATCAGCTAGAAGATGTAAGGGATCTGTGATGGGAGGCTTGGGGCTTGAGGGTAGTGCATGGAGATAGTTTCTAATCACTCAAATTCACTCTTGTTAGACTGACATATGAAAATGACATGTAAAATTTTACTATTTATATAAATTAAGGCATTAAATTCCCATAATTAATGCACATACAATGGCCATAAAGTTGGTGAGATTTGATTTGAAAATGGCCATGGGAGGGTTGGAGCCTAGTGAGTGGAGTGTCATTGGTCGATTGACATTTGAAAGTTTTGTGAGGATTAGACAATGCCAGATGGGTCAAACTTTGAGTGGCAGGATATCATCGGAGGATGGCCATCAGAAATTTTGGTGGAAAATAAATGTCGAAGAGAGCCCTAGATCCCGATGGAGGGGAAGCTACCCGAGAAAGGTTGTTTTGAGATGATGGTGGAGCAGCAGAAATCCGATAGAGGAAACCTGATGGAATGAGCCCGATGGCCTCAAGGATGGTTGTTTGGACCTTATCATTGGAAGCGTAGGTGGAATGACAATCCAAGGGGTAGATCCAGGGTCGTGGAAGGATGGAGTCCTTAGGCCATTTGAGACAGTAAATGCAACAGGGAAATCCACTAGGGGAAACTCGTGAGGGTGGACTCAGAGGACCCCAAGGACACCAGTAGAGGAAAACTACCAAGGGATCTCTGCAAAGGCATTTGACTTGGAAAATTTGAGGGGGGTGAAACATGGTTGACTCAAGATGACACTTTTAAGGTTTGTTGACCAATTTGAACACCAAAACGAAGGAACAAAAAATGAGGTGGTGACAAAATGACCTGACAAGGAAAAGGAAAGAGAGGGTCCTTGTTCCAAATGGGGCGTGTGTTGAGGGCACAAGTAACTTATTCAAATTTTTGATTCAAGTTGCCTAACTATGACTTTTCTAAATTTTTTGCCACTTAAGGGCCTATTTTTTCCATGACAATCCTACACATACCCATAAGGGAACAAGAAGTTCACAACAAAATACTAACCATCAAGCTTTGCTTGAACTTAATATGAGGAGTAATGAAGAAGAGACCATAAGCAATAACCTATAAAGGATAGAGTATCCTATGTTTAGAACACTTCATTTTGAAGGTACCAACTTTATTTTTTGGAAAGGTAGGATGGAGACATATTTTTCTTCCTTAGGGTTTGATGTGTGGGCAACAGTAGAGAGAGATTTCACTCTATCCATGACATCTCCTTCCACACATGAGGAGAAAAAAGTTCTTGAATTTAATGTTGGGGCTATAGATTCTATTTTCAATAGTTTTCCAAATGAAATTATTGATAAGGTTATGCATTGCAAGGATGAAAAGGAAGTTTGGGACAAATTGATTGAAATGAATCAAAATGGTGAGTTGCAAGAGGAGATATCTTTGAAAACTCAAACAAGTTGTGGCTCATCTGAAAGTGATGATGGTGCAAATATTCATACTTCTAAATAAAATCAAATTGAGTCCAAGTCTATAGAGCTTACTAATGAACATCCGAATAGCCAAGAAAGTAATGAAGAAGAAGATAATTTTTTGGGTGAAGTTAACTCTGAATAGGAATATGATGAACAAGAAAGTGAGGCTGATTTGGAAGGTGAACTCCTGTGTGCTGTAGATACAATTAAGCAACTTAGAAGAGAGAACTAAAATTTTAAAAGGAAACTTCAACAAGAAAAGGATATCAAAGATAAGATATGTTCAGATCTTGAAGAAGCAAAGATACAAGTTGAAGAAGCTAGAAAGATAGAGACAGAAGTTAGAAACCAACTTAAGGTAAAAGAACAAAATATAGAAAGACTTGAATGGGAAGTGATTTTATTGAGAAACATAGATAAAACATCAAAGCAATTAAGCGATGAGAAGATCAATGAGAACAACTCTATATCTTTGGAAAAGATTATTAGTGCACAGAAAGCTCTAGGTGACAAAGGTGGTTTATGCTTAGAGGAAGGTCATTGTTCTAAGGTTAGAAAAACACCTATAACAAAGATTTATTTAAAATTTCATGCTGCTAACTCTAAAATTGTAGATTGTAAACAATTTAAGGACATCAATAGAGGGGGAAAAAGTAGAGAAAATAGATTCAAAGGATTTCTTCCTACTTGTCAAGGTCAATCAATGAGGTACACTATTTATTTTTCTAGTTACTTCCATTCATGTTTTGCATATGGTCATAAAGTGTCTGAATCTTGGACCAATGTGAGGAAGAATGATTGGAAAAATAACTTATATAATGTCACATGTTTTAGATGTAACCATATGGGTCATATTGCAAGAAACTATTGTAAATTATCTCTAAAGGGTGATATAAGAGACTATAAATCTTTGGTTGTATACTATAGATGTAATGGTTTTGGACATAAAGCAAATTTTTGTAGGGGTCAATGGAAGAAATAATCTAGAAACAACAAAGAGTTAGATAACCTGCTTAAGCCAAGGAAAGAATCTTTGATGGTCTAGAGAAGAAATTAAGGAAAATAAGAGGAAGGACTAAATCTTGTGCATGCTACACAAGAATCATTTATAAGCATTTAAAAGGAAACATGAAGACAGGGGGAGATGATTAGTGTATTATAAATCAAACCCCATTGATATCAACCAAGAAGGAGTTGCATTTTGTTGCCTTGTGACATATTTATCATGATTCTCATGTCAGGGTGTAATTCATAGTGTTAAGCCACAAATGTATCATATTTTTTGGCTTGTACTCTATGTTGAGTTCTTGTCTATTTTGGGAATAACATTGACAATGAGTTGATGATAATAGTCATAATGTTATGGTTCATATAGATGATTATACTGGTGGATGATAGTTTCCCATATTTCTACTGAAGTTGCAGTGGATTCTTTATGTTTCTTTGGAAGTGGCCATGATAAAAAAAAAATATAAAATGTGTGAAGGATGCTTGAAACACAATAACACTACATGCCTTTTGTGGATAGTTTGTTTTAACTATACTTTGTTGCAACATAGTGACAATGACAATAGTTACAATACTCTTTGTCTTATACTTTTCCTATGATTGATAGCTTGTGAATTCTTCTTAATTGATGGAAATTTGATATTCAATATGCATCTTTTCCTTACTTGAAATAGTGTCTTAATAACTTTAGTGGTTTGTGTTTCTCAGAAGGTGCATGAGTTATTTGATATCAAAATATTTCAATTAGATATACAATTTTTTGATGGAGTAATGGTGGCTTGGACAGTGAAGAAGTATTCATCTTTTTTATTTGTCATTAAGCTTGTTATGTTATTAGAAAAGTCTTATCATTGCTTAACACTTTGATATCATGCTTAATAGTCACTTACTATGCACATATTATAATTCTTGGTTCATCTTATATGAGTGAAGTTTTAATGACATAGCATGATAAGACAGTGGACTGTTAATTATTTAAGATCTTGGTTGGGATATAGTATTTGGCTTTATAAAAAGGTAATGATAGTGGCAGCTAGCTGAAAGGACAATGATAGTGAATGTTGCTTGAAATTGAGTTTTGCAGTGCTTGGAAGTTGCCCAGAAAATTAGACAAATGATAAGTCTATAATTTAGTGCTTACAATGGTTTATACCTGATTTGATGTTCTTGCTGCTAGGACAGTGGTATGTTCGATGTGTGTCACTTGTGTTTCTCTAACATATCTCTTGCAAGAAGCTTCAACTTTGAAATTTTAGTGATAGTTCATTGGTAAGCTTCATAGTTTGATGGATTAACTCATAGATATGGTTCATCATATATGAAAGTCACTGATATGAGTAGATCACAGAGGACAATGTTTGATGAGTAGATTCTGTGAAAATTTAGCTCTTCTCTTGTCTACATATTAGTGATATTAAATTTGGATAGTTGTACATTTATTTTAAAGGTTAACAAGTTGTCAGACTTACATCAAATTACATCTTCTCTTGCTTTTGATATACTCTTTACAAGAATAAGGATTGATGGATGGAAAATATACGATTGATGATGGTAACATTTCATGGTTGGAACATAGTGTCTTCAAATGGTTGGTATTGAGTTGAGATTTCACTAACATTGGAACAACATTCAAAAAAGATCTCAGAAGTTATAAAGGGTGTATGAGGTTCATGTGTTTATCTACATATGTTTGCAGCTTAGGAACAACATATCATGCATTTGTTATGGTTTTTGAGTCAATACAAATTCAGACATTACAAGTGTTCTCTGAAGTTGTGTTGTAGGACTTATAGAAGTATGGAGGAATAAAGGTTGATAATGGTGTATGAGATCAAAGATCAATGATTGTTCAACCATCAAAGAACAAGAATGGTAAAATAAATATGAAGACGAGAGATGGTACAAAGATTTTATACATGAAAAATGTACACTTGAGGACAACCTAACATCAACGGTAGCAGATTGTATATTCATAACAATGATGATCGCTCGGTGAATATTATAGAAGCCTAGTATATCTTGTAGAATATTTATTGAAGAGGCATGATATGATCACAAAAGGAACATAAGATGATCTTTGCAAGACAATTGAAGAGGTGAATTGGAAGGAAGCTAGTTGTGTTTGATAAAGCATATGTAATGAAAATATCCCTGTGAAGGTATTTGCATGACAATGATCAAGTAATTAGTTATGCATCTTGAAGAGTGTTTGTCACAGAGACGATGAAGATTCATAAAAAAAGAACAAGTGTTGATGTAGATATATAGAGAAACTAGGTTATGGAGGATATGACAAGTTTATACTTTCAAGGATAGTGAATACAATGGTTGTGATAGGTATATCTTATAACAAGAACATTGAGTTGAGTCATGATATTGTAATAGCCATAGTCATAGTATGATTGGCAGCAATCAAGGAGGATAAGTTCAAAACAATAGTAGATGACAAAAGTGATCTTCAAATACTGGAGTAAGAAGGAATTTATCTACTCTATTTATATAGAGTAACATCAGACATAGATTTATTGATAGCATGTTTTGAATTTGTTGCTCTTTGTCACATATGATTTTAGTGTTGATTGTTTCTTAATAGGGGGAGGTCATTTCTATATATTTTCATTCATGGCTCTCTTGCATATTTAGTTTGCTGCTATATTGCTCTAGACTTGTAGCTAGTTATTGTGTTGAATAGTTGGTTGGATTCTCAATTGTTTATCTTCATGGAATCTCACATTCCCTTGTTTCATCCTTTGTCATTGAGGCAAGAAGGGGGAGAGAAAGTATGTGCTTTGCCATCAAGGACAAAGGGGGAGTTTGTTGGCTCTCAATTGTTTTTGGTTTGTACTTGATGTCAAAAGTGGTTCACTGATATGATAATCCCATATAGTTGTGTGATAATCTAGTTTTTGATCTTTTTCTATATATGATGATGTTGGCTAATAGTGTTTATCTGATTTACAGATTGATGCTCAAATAGTTCTAGTTTATGCTTGATCACTTTTAGATTATCCAGTTGCAGTTTGATTACTTTGGCATCTTTGACATCACTATGGTCATTGCACTTGAAGTATTTAAGTATTTTCAGTTTGAGTTTGCAAAGGTTCTTAGTCTTCATTGTTAAATTTTAATGTGATTTATTATTCACATTTCCATTATGACATTTACAGATCATCTTGGTATATTGACTTGATAATAGAATTGTGTCAATGTCTATGACAAATTCGTTGATTTATGTGGCCTTGCTAATGTAATCAACATTTGATGTGATTATAAGTATCTTGGTTTATTGTTGATTAACATGGCATATGGAATTAATATACAATCAGACCTCATTGCAATCTATATTTTCCAGGAAATTGACATTATACAAGTCACTTGAGAAAGTTATTCAAGAAAGGTTTAATTATTAAAATTCATTTTGAACAAGGTGAAAGTCTTTTTGAACAAGGTGATTTGGTTTTGATTGGACTCATTTTATTAAGGTTTCAATCTTTAAACAAAGTCCCATTATCATCGAGCTTTAAAAAAAATCACATTAATCATGTGATGGCTAGAGAATACATGAGGTATCAACATTTTGTTTTATTTGGAATTTTGATCACATTAAAACATGTGACATTGGGTATCACTGTTATAAAGATTTAGACTTTACATGGTAGTGATAATATAATTTTGCTTGACATTGTGATATTAGGCTTGTTGGTTAATAACAATCACATTTTAAATAGAATTGAAACTTTTGTTTTGACAGCTACTTGTGACTGGGTATATGAAGTTGAAAAGTGACACCAACAACCATCATGGACAGTGTATACACATGTGGAATTGACAACTCATTGGGTTAATGATTCAATACTATTGTGATGATGATATTAAATTTGTTGGCAGTGGATTCTAAGGAATTATGATGTTTTGTACCAGATCTCAAATGGTTATTTTGTTTCGCAAAGTCTTCTAAAACTCTTAAAGCTCAATTAGGGTAAAATACATTATTGTTCTTTCATTTTTGAAATCCTAGCTGGCATGTATATTCTAGTGTTTGCAATTTCTTTTGGATTTTCAACTAGTATGATATGGATATCTAAGGTTAGCTCACTGTATGAGCTAGGATGAGAATGGTAAGGCGTATGGAATGACATGAGTTTAAATGACTATGGATGTTGGTCAAGGAAACAACAATGAAAGATTGAAGACCATCACCTAAAGTGTTATGAAACCATTTGATAGGTTTTTGAGGTATTCTTTCAGTTGGTTTTTTCACCTTAAATGCATAGGCTGGAAGTGGTGGTGTGTGCCGTGTTTTGGTGAATTAAAATTGGCAAAATGCAGTTTGTGGTTTGGCTTTTTTGAAGGTGGCCGTTCGTGACCAAACCCTAGTGATATGGACCAGGGTGGTATTGGTAGTGTGTTATCTCTTGAGGATGGTTCGTTTTGGTTTGAAGATATGATGATGATGTTTACATGTTGTATGGGTGTGTTACGTTGAAGAGTGTTTGTAGGTGATTCAGTTATTTGTATTTGGAGTCTTTCTCTTGGCATTCTTCAATGTGCTATTCAAACTATTGTAATACAATGCTTAGCAGATTTTAGGTTCTGATTTTCCTTAAGTTGAATATTGCTTAGCAACTATGCATATGAAAGGTTGGTGCTCCATAATATCTTAATTGGTATATATGGATTTCAGTATTTAGTTGATTACTCTTAGATTTTGTGGGTGTAGCCTCCCTAGACAGCCTTGTCCCCTCAGCGAGACAGGGATTCTCCAGAGTGAATGAAGACAGGTGAAGACAGCTGGGGAACCTTGTAGAATTTGTGGCCTTGTCATATGCAGTGTGGAAGTTGGTGCTGCATGTGGCTGTCGTTTCGTTCTAAGATGTTTAATTTGGAAAATACGTGCAGCTGTGAAGTGTTGGTTCCACCCTCTATTATGTGCATGTTTGAATTCGCTTGGGTTCCATTTTCCAGAGTACATGTGTCCATGCACAAGTCAAATTTGTTCTTTGAACTATCATTTGGTGTTTTGATTTTAAAGTCAAGTTTTCTTCTCAAAATTTCCATTTGTCCTCTTGGTTCCAAAGTAAACATAAAATCTTGGCTTTGAAAAAGTTTGTGACTTTTATAAATCACTGATTCACCCCCCCTCTTAGTGATTTCAGTCTTCCAACACTATTGTGGTGAAAGATCAACCTCTAAATCAATAGGAGATTTATCAAAATGAGTTTGAAGAACTCCAAAATTCAGATGACCAATCTCTCATGAGGGATTTCTTGCAACACTGGAAGGAGGAGTGTGAGGATCATAGTCATCATCATCAACAAAGTGAGAGAACCTATATACAAACGAGACTCATGATCAACATTACCAATTGTAATGATTTTTCTAGTATCAACCTCTCTGATAAAAAAAAAATCTACAGTGAATTCTATAGTCTTTGATACCTCACCATGGCTGATCTAATAGATGGAAAAAAGATTTGTGTGCAACTTAGGTATACACAGTACATCGCTAAAACAACCATCACCTATGTCAATATTTCCTACCCCCACAACATCCAAAAGCTTATTATCTCCCAATAGAATTTTTGAAGTGTTATCATGATGAAGACCCAAAAGGGATAGGGACTATAAGACATGTGGTGAGATGCTCCAAAATTTAGAAACCGTATTTCATGACTAGAATGAACTGTATAAGTCACTAGTGCATGTCCTTTACCCATGTAGTGTTTATCTTCTTTTCAACTTGCAAACCCTGCATTCCCAAACTGTGCAGGTTTGGATGATGATGGAGATGAAGATGTAGAGGCTATAGAAGGAGTTACAAATGAGGGAAATGGAATGTTATTTCTCTAAATAAGATGTGTGAGCTCATCAATCTTCTTCATATAAGAATGATGCTCATCATGCCCTTTCTTTTGCAATATACACAACTAAATTTCTCCTTCTTGGGCTTGTCCTCTTTTGAAGAGGTGTAAGTCTCATTTGAATCTATTTTAGGTTTGGATTTCTTCTTCCCTTTACTCATAGATTCTTGTGCAACCAATGAATTATTTGTAGGGACCCCTCCAATTGGACAATTTTGGCTTGCTCCCTTGTCAACTAGTCATAGAAATTCTCAAAAGAAGGAATTTGGAATTTATTAACTAATTCATCCATTGTGGAGTAGAAGGTAGAAGAAAACAAAAAAATGGGCCTCTCAACTTAGACAATATAAAAAATATGGACTCCTTATTAGTTTTTCTCTTGGGTGATCCCACAATAGTGGTTTACAATTTTTGGCTAAACTAGACACTAAACTGATTTTTCAAACTAAATCTTCACTTTCAGGCACCTATAGCGACTAAACCATGATGAATTTGAAGAAGATGCAAACTAGTTATTTGTAAAAAAATTTATGTAGATTATAAATATATTTTTTTCAAACTTTTTGGAATTAGATTGCACTTCCTTTTCCATATCCTTCAAAAACTAGTTTTTTTCAGTAAACACCATTTTTAAGGAGTGGTGCTCACCGTATACAACATAACCTTTTTTCCACAAAGGATAAAATTCTATTTTTTTTGAATTTAGATTTTTAACTACAATATATAGTGATTCCAATTGGTTTCATAGTGTTTTATTGAATATTTTTTCCTTAATCAAGTTTTGAAGTCAAACCAATTACAATTTAGACATAGGTAGACCGTATACAACATAAGTTGTTTTGTATATATCAAAATTCAATTTTTTTTGTTGGATCAAAGGACTTCAATATCTAGGTATCCGTATTTTCAATTTTTTTGATAATCTACTATTTTTCTACATGTACAAAACAAAGAGCTTGATTTTTGATGAAAAACCTATGTTTAATCAAACTAAAAAAATTAATAAATAATAAAACCAAAACATATTAAAATTAAATTTCATTGGATAGCTTGATTTGAGGAATACCATCATCCAATTGGATTTGTAAGAGCTGCTCCACTTTCATTATAATGCTCAAACTTCAAGGGAAAAAATTGGAGTCTTTTGGTGCGAGGAGGGAGAGGGGGAAAGGGGGGTTCGAGTGAGCCTCCTTTCCACAAAGATTTTCTTTTTGTTTTTCCCCGAGAATGGTGGGACCCAATATTTAATGGGTTCACTTGAACTAGGGTTCTAGTGAACCTCCTTTGGGTTCACTCGAACCAAATGTTTTTTTGAACCTCCAAAAACCATTTTTTTTTGCATGGGCGCATTTTTTCAACTTTTCCCTCCTCACTAGAATTGTAAACCAGTTTTTTTGGTTTACCCTCTTCCCACATCCCACTAATTGTGACCTTAAAGATTTGAATTTCACTAGAAATTCATCAATGGAATGAAATGCTTCAGGGATAAGAGTGGTTAATTCAACCTCCAGTTGCCAGACAAGTAACTCACTAACCTCACCAAATAAGTTATGTAACTTATCCCATGATATATCCTTGGGTGTATCCAACTCATCAATATGAAAGAGAAGACTATTAGAAACATTCAATTTCATCAAAACCATAGCTTGGTTACACTTATTTCTATAGGAAAATATTTCAAATTCCTTGGTAAGAGTGGGTTGGATATTACTCAGTGTGGACCAAAAACCTTGTAAGATTCATTCTACCTAAGTTATATATGTCCACAACTTTTTGAACTAAAATTGTTGTATAAATGCATATTTAGCACCACTTTGAGTCTAATTTACCACAAAAATTAAATTATTTGAAAAATTTGATGTTTCAACAACTTCTACTTGCGTAAAAAACAATTTTTTAAAAATATAAAAATACCCTGTTTAGATTCATAAGTTTAGTTTTCAAAAATGTATATATTTTAATAGTTTAATTATTATTTATATTTTCCTTTTTATTTTTACTAAATGTAGGTTATCAACACAAAACATTAGGGTGATTACCATGTCAAGGAAAAATAGTAAAAAATTACTACAATTTTGAAAATGTGTAATTGCCTTAGACACCGGAATCTATATCAAGAGATGGTATATTTTTTTCTATTTTAGATAAATAATTAATAGAAGTTATTGACTGGGAAAGAAGCTAATTTTTAATACATTTCATTTTAATATTTATTTAAAATGCGGTATGTAATAGGATCATCATGGAAAAATAGGCCCTTAAGTGGCGAAAAATTAAGAAAAATTAGAGTTAAGAACTTGATGTAAAAATTTGAATTTAAGTTATTTATATTATTTCAAAGATATGTAAGAATAGAATCTATAGAAAATTGAATTTAGTTTCTAAACTACTAGGTTTTTAAAAAAAAAAATCTATTTGGTGAAAATTTGAAATTTCAATGCAGTAGTTCTTAAATTTTAGGGAAAAAATAAGAACTAGGTGTCTGTCTGACCACCCTAACCACAATAAAATGATAATATTTTTTTATAAGATTTTAGATATAAGTAGAGGAATCATGTACCAATGTGATGCATTTTTTTTTGTAATTTTTTTTCAAGTAAATAATTTATTACAATTTTTTTATTACAACTTTAAAAAAAAATTAAAAACTCTTATGTCTAACCACCTTAACTTAGTCAAAAATTAATGATTTTTTTTTTTTTAATTTTACAGTATGGAAAGCATAGAATCTGATGCATGATTGATTGATTGAAAAATGTGATATTGTTTGAAAGCTATAGATATTTTCAATCCAACCTATCAATCAGACTTTAGTCATAATTCAAATAGAAAATGAATAATAATTATTTATTAAATTAAAAGTAAAGAATAATTTATATTGGTAGAAAGTTGAGAATCTCCTTTAAAAACCCTTTTCGTTTCATCAATTTTGGGTAAAAAAAAGTTGTCAACCACATACCCTACACATACCTATCATATCGCCACTTTGTGGCCCATCATGATCATGCACATACCCAAATAATATATTTAATAAAATTGGAAATAAATATATCCATGCCCTAAAGTTTCAAGTTATAAATACACACAATAAAATTAAAGGAAAAAAACAAAATTTACCTATATAAAGATTGACGTCTCAGGTAACGTAATTTTTTAGCATTTTATCAACAAATAAATTATAGTGTTAATTTATAAAAAAATATATTCAAACAATTTTTTAATTTTTTCAAAAAAAAAAAAACATAAAATTTACTAAAAAAAATTATTTTATTAGTTTATATAATTTCAAAATTGAAAACATATATATCAATTTTTACGAAGATCGAGGACGGACGGATTCGATCTGGAGATCCCCTGATCGATGGATCCTGATCCGACTGCGGATCCGACCTACAAAGTGAAACCTTAAATATTTTGTTGCAAACTTCATAAAATATAAAGTTTGAAAAAATGATGGCCAATCAAATCGATCCTCTAATAGGGCTTCTCCAAATGCTTAAAAAAATTAAATCATTGGCTACAGAGATTCACTCTCCAACAAAAATTTTTCTCCCAGTGAAAATAAAATTCCTTCAAAGGTTTGCATCCAACAATGAACAATCAACCCTTTTGAGGAAACAAATGCCCAACAACCAATTAGAAAGAAATTGTTGCTTCCAATCAGAAGGAAAATTCATGAATGATCAATGAATCATGCCTCCAGCAAGATCACCCTCCATGGGAATAAATGTGTAAGGACAAGCTTGAGCCAAAAACAAAAATTTCAATCACCAAGGAGTTGTTACACATCCTACCAAAAGGAACCAAAAAAATGCCTCCCAAAACGTAGCCTCCAGAAAAATCTACCAAGCCTCTCAAAAAAAATGTTCAAAGTAGATCTCCAAATGCCTCTAGAGAATGGGATACAGACCCTCCAATGTCTTCAAAAAATTCAAATTCTAGATTGCAGGGGAGAAAACTACCCTTTCAAAGCTTTGTCACCTACAATACCAAATTTGATCCCTCCACTCGCCAGCAACAAAAAAAAAGAAGAAATAGACAATTATGAAATTTGAAAATTTTCAAATGCCGAAAAAAAAAAATGATCTCAAGCACTCTAATGAAAACTCTCAGGAAGGAGTTGCAGATAGTAGGCTGTGATACCATGTTGGTGTCATCCACCTCCCAAGAGCACCATCTACAAAAATAACCTTCATAGAAAGAAAGAGAGGAAACACAAGGCCATTTCACCAAAAATGAGTAAATAAAATTGAGATATATTACACAATATATAATGGTGCCTTATAAAGGAAATAAAAACAATTATGGGTGGGAAAATTACCCACACAAGAAAAAACCACTTGGAAGATTAACCTAAGTGAAAACTTAACAAACTAACATGAATCTTACTGTATCAAAATTGGAACTGAAAGACATAACTGAGAACTTGCAAATCAACAAAAAATATTTTAAAAATACCTAAATAGGACCCATTCACCTTTATTGGTGAATAAGTCCCTAATCAAGTCTAATATGAAGCTTTTAACAACTGAAAAAGCATCAAAATTCACTCTAAAATCAACCAAAAAATTCCAGAAGCACCTAAATAGGACCCATTTTCCCTTACTGGAAAATGAGAACCTATTAGCTACAAATTTGAATTTTTAGGACATTAAAATCTTAGTTTTTAGCTTCTTTTTGTTACTATTATCCTTCTGTTTCAATTTCCCAATTTGTTCTTTCATAAATTTCTTACATTTAGCTTAAATTGCTTCATTTTAGTGCATTGTTAAAACTTCAAAATTGCATCAAAACATTTCATTTTCAGCTTATTGCATTGTGTTTCAGTAAATTACATAGCTTAGATTCTAAAAATTGTATTTCATTCTAGGTTATTGCATTGTCCCTTTGCTATTTTAGGGTTTGCACACTGGGGTTGCAAAACTTGTATGAGATTTACAACTTGGTGTCATATTCATAATACTATTATCAGACGAAGTTTGAGGCTCATGTCATTCCGTGATATCTCACTTGCCATGGATCTTGGTCTTTCCTAACTCTCTTTCTAATAGTGTTGAGAATCAACCCTCCATGAATCATAGTTTGCATATTTCATTTCCCATGACTTCACCTCCTATAATCAATGTGCATGATGTCATTGACAAGCTAGATGAACAACGAAAAAACTTACAAGAACATATCCTTAGTGAATGCATTGGCATTAGCCTGGTTCCTACCATTAAAAATCTAAGTGCTTAAAACTCAAAATGAAACACAAACCATCTATATCCTTAGTTCCTTCCTTCAGGAGTACTAGAAAAAACAAGACAATAGCAACATGCATGCCACAATCAAACCTCCTACTAAAACTAAGCACAATGTTAGCATGGATCATGATCATATGTAATTACATACCATAGAGAACTTGATAGCATTTATCAAAGCTAGACCTCGTAAGGGATCAACTAGACAACCTCTTGACATGCTTTTTCACAAAATGACATACCTAAAAGTGCACCTAATGGCCCTCTTTACATAGTTGGATGAATAAAAAATAAGCCCACTAATGGGATATTGATTGATCCCATGTATGGAGAGAATGTGATCATAGAGGAATTCTTATATGTGCATGAGATATATCAAGAAACATATGATAACCCAAAAGCATGGATCAAGACACATAAAGGATTTGCTTGCCCTACAATATGCTTGATAGATCTCCCTTTAAAGGTGGGACCAAAAACATTAACACTCTAATTCTCCATCATCTCACAATCAAATTGATTTCGTATGAAGCTAGGCTATCCATGGCTTCTCTCCATGAACGTTGTCCCTTTGGTTGTGAATAAATTTCTAAAGTTTCCATTTGGAAATGATATCTTCACCGTGCATCATAGTGGATTTCATTTGGCCTTGAAAAAAGGGAATTTTCGACTAGATTATTTTTTCTCGAGCCTATAGAATTTATCAAGCCTCATGAATATTTCTTTTTCAAATCATATCAAAAATTTTATGCAAAGAAAATAGCAAAACTATCCCTTCAAAACATGCCTCAACCTATGACAGAACCATCCATCCTTGATGAGACAATGATTGAACCAAAATCACTTCCAACCATACAAGAACAATCTATAGAACAACATCCTAATATTTTCCACAAGAGATCACGAGATAGTATAAGCAATCATGTTGTCCCTCCAAGAGTCAAAAAAGTTTACAAAGTGAAAGAGAAAGCGGTTGAGCAACCTCCTGTTGTTTCTTCTAGTCCTCCCAAGGAAGAACCTTTGATTGGAAAACCCGCTTTTACACAAAGAAAAATTGACAATAAATAGAAACAAAATCAAAGTGATAGAGAGCGTAGATGTCTACGCCATACTATTACTCATAAATTGCAAACTCAAGAAAACAACAATAACATAGAAAATAAAAATCCAAACCTACCCAAAGCAATGCATGATGAATCTCAACCCTCACCACAACATAAACAAGAATATTGGATGGAAATTGTTATTTGACCTCTTACTGTGATTAACTTAGACGATGAAATTTGTATTGCAATGATTCATGAACCAGTGGATGATGAGTTGAATGCATTATTTTCTTCTTCCATGAGCTTAAATGACAGGTCTCCTAAAAAGAGTGTTGATCTTGGTGTGTGTCCTAGTTCAACACTTGCTCTTGTCCATTTGGCTATTTTCCCACCTTCCATTTATACCAACCAATATTGGGAGGTGGATGAACTACTTTAGGTTGACTCGCCTATTCCTTACTAGTCTTTTTCTTTTTCATTTTTCTTTATGTGATTGCACGTTCGTAAAGTGATCCCCTATGACATTTCATTTGATGTTCCTCTCTCTTTTGTGCATTATTCTATATGTACCTTCATTCTTCTCCATATTGTAAGCTTTCTTTTTCATTTGTCTTGTGTTTTCCTTTTGGGTATGACACAAGGCATCGAGACATTTATGTCTCTTCCATGTTGACCCAAAAGATTTTTCTTTATTTTTTCATTTGTCTTGTGTTTTCCTTTTGGGGATGATGCAAGGCATCGAGAAGTTTATGTCTCTTCCATGTTGACCCAAAATATTTTTCAATATATTTTCATTTGTCTTGTGTTTTCCTTTTGGGGGTGATGCAAGGCATTGAGACATTTAGGTCTCTTCCATGTTGACCCAAAATATTTTTATTTATCTTTTTACATTTTTCTTGTGTTTTCCTTTTTGGAATGATGCAAGGCATCAAGACATTCATGTTTCTTCCATGTTGAGCTGAAAGGTTTTTCTTTGTTTTCACCTTTGTGTCATTCTTCCAATTCCATGAGTATTTGGGGAATGATGACAGTTTCATGCTCAATGACAATATTGTAGCACTGATTGACTGACCCCAAATCCATTGATCCCTTATGCATTTGTGGGGCCAACCCTTCCTTGCTATTTCATGACATAGCTTATTTTAGAAACATATGACTTGGCATAGGGGTTTTTGAGGAAAAATCTCATGTCTTAGGATAAAAAACATTGGATACTTTAAATAAATTGTTCATAGTAATGGTGTAGCAACTACTTTAAAGTGGGGGCATACATCGATGACATCTTTTGACAAAATTTTATGGTGTTATTTTCCTTTTTTCTTGTGATGTGTCCTCTTCTTGGTGGTTTCATTGGGTTTCATGTCATCTAAGAGTGTACAATCTACTATCATGGCATGATGCAAATGAGGCATCCCATGGGCAATGATCTGACACTTTTGACCCGTCCTCTCTTGGAGACGTTATGCACAATGCTCCCTAAGAGGAAGACCATTACACGAACAAAGAAAAATCCCCTATAATAAAATTTTTACATGAAAAAATCATTTAAAAAAGAATTTTCATTTTGGTTCCTTATCGAAATTGTTAGGAGGATAACTTCAGTATGGTATGAGAAGCTAATATGATTCTCTCATTTTCCACCTCACTGGGTTAACTCACCTAGTGGATAGATTGAGGTTCCACTACCCTAGAGTGATCATACACATATTTTGGGACAACTCACCTAGTGGATAGACACTACCCTAGAGTG
>VDFB02202964.1:0-28949 GCA_007258455.2 Sequoia sempervirens | reverse complement strand
AATAAGATGTTTCTCAACAATCATCTTGCCTATAAAACACGCTTCTTAGGTTTCCCTATCCTCAATAAGGCTCAATTAATATTTATCCATTATCAACAACTTTATTTACTTCATAGGAGTTCTTCCTTCTTCCTTTCATCAAGAAGTTATCCTTTTCTTCTTCCTCTTGTATCTTACCAACTAATTCATCCTTTAAGTCATCAGAGAGAGCTCTCTTCACAATATACTTTTCTTATTAATTCACTTTCATTTCCACCTCATTATTCAAGGATCATTCAAGGGTTGTCACTGTATACTATCCATCTTGGCTCACTTCAGATAACACTATAATTTATCCATCTTGGCTTATTTCAAATAGTCACCATCACCCTTATTAGCATTTCTTATGAAATTGCGGCTAAGGTGGAGAGGTCTCATACCTAGAGATTTTTGAATGATCATACTAAATTTAAACTTCCAATTGGTTCCAACCAACCATCTAAGAATCTTGACCCACAACTAGGGTTTCCTTTTCAATGCATCAAGTTCATATGTTATACAACCTAAGCACAATAGACTTGAGGTCTGAGTGTTGAACCTAAGTTGCTCTGATACCACATGTAAGGGTTTAGGATTAACTCACTTACTAATTATAAACCTCTTCCTAAAATAATTTAATGGAACCAAATAATTATATAGTAATGAGAACTAAGAGGAATAATTATATAATTCACATCACCTATAAGAGTGGAAGAACATTTTCATCCATGAATGAAGGTCTATCAAATAATATAAATGGTTTGTTAGTATAAATAAGCATCATCTTTACTCAAAGTAAATACTTACAAGTATCTCATATTTGACTAGTCTAATGTTGCAAACACAAGATAGAATTGCTTATCCATGTGTCAAAATCCTAGACCTGCAAGAAAATGTTAGTGAATAGGGGTTTGCCTTGGTCAAACCCCATTTTGGTAATGAAACCTTGAAATGAAATGAAATAAGATACATGAATGAAGAATGATCACATTATGATGTTGCAACTCACCGAGTCATCTGACATTAAGCACTCGCTAGATTGTGATAGATCTTGACTAAAAGGTTTCTTGGAGTTTTCATTGTCTCATACTTAATCCTTCAAAGTCTAGCATATCGCCTACTCCATACATATATACATACATATATATATATATACATAGATACATAGATAGATAGATATACATATTTGACTTTTCCCTCTAACTTATCCAAAGTCTATATAGCTATTGCTCTAATAAATCACCACTATATGATATTTTGATGAATATCAAAGGAAAAGAAACAATCAAATTCCATGAATAACCTATTGAAACCATCCAATAGAAACATTTGATACATATTTAATACTACTAGTTCTACTCAGGGAATTCTATAGACTAAATAATTCTTTCCTTAATTCTTTCTTTAATCTTTCAACATACAAATGAATGAGGAAAAAAATAATATCTTCATTACTAGTCATAACCTCTTGACAATGGAATAGCTTCTAGAAAAACTACACTTGACTTCTATTTCTAGAATAAAAGATAACTCCAACAATAAACATAGATTTTATTGACTATTACTATTTTTATGATTTTTCTTTCAGAAACAACATTGTCTTTATGTATAATAGCCTCGTATTCCATCTAGTGAATTAGAATAATATGTAGATGACTAGAATTTGATGTGATTGTAATAATTTATTCATTGACACGAACAATTTTGACCGAGTATTCAACCCTTAGATTGGACTTAATTTTTACCATTGTATCCAACTTGAAAGTAGCAATCTAAATTCCAAACATTGTAGTTGACAACAAACTTAAGAGAAATTAAATGAAATATTAAATAAAATTTCGATTTAATTATTAAAAGAAACTTTACTTCCAGCAAGTCATCCCCAAAGCCAAGGCAATCAACAACAGGAACCTGAAAATAATAAAAGCATTTTGTTCTACCTCTAACTTCTCAATCTCATCATTCGATTTTTTGATAATTCCAAACAGAAAAATAAATAAAATACAAGAAGAATGATTGAAGTACAAGAATTGAAAGCACACCAAACATTTATTACTGCATCAAACAACTCAAACAAACATGGGTACCAATGCTTTGAATGCCTTTTAAATTGCTTCCATCAACTGAAAAATGGTGATTACGTATTAAAAGACCCTTTTACAGAGCATATCGATATATAACAAGTCTAGTAAATGACCATCGAACCCTAATGCAGCATACAACTTATCTCAAAACATCTTTGCAGATGTGGGCAGGTGCGATGGGTGTTAAAAAGTAAAGAGTTTGACAAAAGGTCGAGGAGTTAACAATTAACAAGACAACATAGTATTTTCCAGTTTCAAGATATTTATATAATGTTGTCAAAGACTTACAAGCATCTGGCTACAAGAAGAGAACTTGTTCTGAGTCATGGAAATCTCTTTCATCATTTTGAATAGTGACAATGTATAGAGGAGGTTATTGGTGATTCCAAAAGAAATGATCAGAATGATAGTCTTGCACTATAGCAATGTGGATATAAGGAAGAACAAGAGAAATTGAATCCACATCTGCCTAAATACTTACAGCCGATAGACAGGCTTGTTTGAGAATCTACAATTACATAAACGAATAACAAGGAAATGACAACCATCCACATTGCATATATGTATATATATAAATAGTGAATGCCTTAGCCAAATTGTAAGGGTTGAAAAGAAGACATTTGCATTTAGTCCTCTACAAGCCATAAATTTATTGGTTGAGCTTATGTTTGGTTGCTCTTAGAAATATAATAGGAGTTAGAATCAAGAGATAAATCTAATTGGTATGGTGCGCATTGTTTTATTAACACAAACAATAAAGTAGGTCAGGTATATACCAACATTCAACATAATAAAATTGCAATCCTAGATAAATTTGTTAATCTCCTGATGCAAAGAACATCAACTATGCCAAACTTTAAAACATAATGTGAATTAATACAATAATACAAGTGAAGAAAGTTGAGTAAAATAAATTGTTTAACCCAATATATTAAATCATACTTCTCCAACATAACACTCTGCTCTTAAACTTGAATAAACAGTGATTAGAAGCACAACAATAGCAATAATTAAATTATAAAAATCTAATGGTAATACGCAGTATCAATATAGACATGCAGAATGTCATACCTAAATGGTTTGTATTTGACAAGAGCATCCCTCAACGTTTCAAGGTTGGAGGACTCTTTCAAACGGTGACTCCTCCATTAATCATGCATTGGAATTAGGTTGGAGAACTCTTTCAAACGGTGACGCCTTCATTAATTCTGCAATGACAGTGGGCATACCCGTTTCTGCCTCTCAATCCTTGAGTGCACCAATAAAATCCCTTATTTGGGGGGGGGCAAGCTTGACATACCTCTTTTCAAGCTTACATGGGGTTCTCTCTCTTTCATCTCCCAAATATCCTTGTCTTTGTTCCAAACAATTTCCTTAAGCAAGTTCCTGGGAGTGTTTCCTTCATTCTGCAAATGAAATTCAAAAGACCCAACATAATACAAAGGAGGCCCTGTGGGAGAACTCCTTCTAAATCCCGTGGGCATGCTCGTCCCCCCTTCATCTCTATTATCCCACGATTGAGCATGAGAATTGCAGGGAGGAGTGTTCTCTTGTTGATGGCAGTAAACTTTGGCCTCTCACTCAAATGCTCCACACCTCTTAAATACCCAAACCTCGTGTTGTAGTCCATATCCCTATATGCTGCACAAGGTGCACACTACCACTACCCTCTACTCTTTGCTCCTGTTATGTACATTACTATCTAGTCCTGTGCTGTCTTGGGCAAGCTGTTTCTCCTTTTTAAAGATTCTCCCCAATTTCGATAACCGATTCTTGAAAAATGAAAAAAAAAATCTTAATGATTTCGATGGGACAAGAAAGAAACATTTTCTTAATTAGGCCTATTCATCTTCTTCAATTTTCTTCCCATATTCACTCCACTCCCCATGTCAGTTATCTTTTCAAGATAGAATTTAACTCCCAAGTGCCACACCATGAGATAATCATCACACATGCTATATTTTTGTTTAACAAAATAATTCAAATTAAGTTCCTTACAATATTAATATAATTTGATAAAATTACATAGTGAAAACACTTTCTCACATTTTAATTTTGATAAAGTGTATATGAAATTGAGGTTAATTAGGTATATATAAAAAGAGGGTTGTGACAAGTTGTAAGTTGTCAAAGTTGTCACCTTGTTTACAAAATCGCTAAAAGACATCTACAAGACATAATTCAAAATTTTAGATCTGGAAATCAAGTTGAGAAGGAAGAGAAGAGATAGAAGAGCAGATTCAAATTTTAATCCTCTGAAAAAGTTGAGTAGGACTAGTACACCACTTCTAGCCTATGAGTCTTGGTAAAGTGAATTTTCTAGATTTTTGATGATCTAGACTTATCATCACCAGATTCCTGTTTTATCCTAGAAACCCTAATTTGGGACTAAATCCCCCAGCCTAGCGTATGAGTCTCACTATGCATTAAATTCAACATTTTTAGCATTTCAGAGCTTGTTCCGAGCTGTTACAAATTTCCAAGTGCACCTATCTATACTTTTCTAGTTTATTATTCTATTTGACATTCATTTCTAGGTCATCTATTCAAGTCCTACACATCATTAGGTCTTGCATATTACTTATCTTTCCAAGCCCTAGCTTGGTGGTGAACCCCCTTTTAATCTTTAATCACACCCTAGGATACCTTATTACAAGATCTCTTTCTCTCACTTCATCCTTGGATTGAGATCTCTAAGGTTTCCTTGAATTAAACTTGAGGGAAATAGGTCTAGGTCCTAAACCCTAGCTCATGCTCCATCTCCCATAAAGGTGGGGCACCCTATTTCCATCGTTTTAGTTTCTTATTATTTCTAGTTTTATATGTGTGAGAAACACTATGATAACATGGTTGCTGCAACACATGATTACTAGTAAGTTGTTTTACAAAACTTAGGTTATGGAAATGACATTTTAGGAGGTCCTGTAATGAGAATTGTCTTAGGAGGTGACTTAGGAGGTTCAGATGGAGTTTTAGGAGGTCCAATAATCAAGGGAGATCTAATGGCCAATTGTGCATCATAACCTTAGAGGATTTGACTTCTTGTTGATGATCTTCTATCGAGGGGGAATCTAAGGTGACCTTAGCATGTTCATCGAAGCAAGAAATCTTGTCATCTTTATGCCCAACATATCTTCCCAAGTAGGAGAGGTAGGGGGAGATAAATAAACAAGATTCTCATGACGCTCAAAGATTGTATCTTCTAACACCAAGATACCTTCCCCCCAAATAGGAGAGGTATCGAGAGAAGAACAACTATGACTGTCATGATTGTAAATGATTACATCATCTTGTATCAAATCATCCTCACTTGGTTCTACATCAAAAAATCACCCCATGGTGGTGATGGGGGGTCTTCAACTCCCGTCCCCCATGAGAGTAAAATTCTCAACATTAAAAAACTTAAAAAGGATCTGTGTGCTCATGAAGAAGCCAATCCTTCTCAGAAGCATGTAAATAAAATCTCTTCATTTGAGTTGGAAGTGTGTTATGGTCGTGGACAAAAATTATTTCTAAACATGGATGTAATAAAAAAAGAAAAAAAATGATAGGGATCAAGTCAAGTCTATACCATACTTTTCCAAGTAGGGTCTAGGTTTCAAACATTCCTCTCCATCTTCATCTAATTCTTTATCATCTATTGTATGTATGATAGCTTGTAATAAGAAAGAAATATTTTCTTCACAATGGGAAGAGATTCCCCCCATTATTGATCAAGAGAATATCTTGTTGAGGCTTCTCAAAGCCCACCTAATTACTCTTCCTCCAAGAACACAAAAAAAGTTCTACAACAAAAACTCAATTTATGCATATCAACTAGCGCATGGTCATTCTACCAATAAATTTCAAGCCTTGAGTAATAAAATATAACATAGATTAAGGAGTGCGGTGCTCTTCCTTGTGTTGATGCACCTAATTCCTCTAGTTAATACTGATCTTCATCCTATCATGTTGCTCATCACTATGTGGCAATTGTAGTTTTATGTGTTTTTCTCATTGTCATTCATGGTGGTACAATCTTAGGTGCAGCCATATTTTTCATGACAAAAACACAATAGTCCTTCTTGTGGTTGTTCTTGTCTCTACACTTAGGGGACAAGGATAACTAGTTTTGAGAGGTGTGCATTATTTTCAAGGATCCCCTCTTACCCTCTTTCTCCTTAAAATACTAACATAACAAGTATGTTGGTATTTTACGGGGTGGGGCATATATTACTCCTATCAATTTCATTTTTGTGATATTTGACCTATTGACTTACCCCCTTTGGTAGTGGTGTTTTTTGTAGCACCCCTTAAGGCATGGTTATCAATTCATCCCCTGAGATGCTAAACTTTTTTTGTCCCTTGGGATTGTTATCACCTGAAGTTGCACCCTTGTTGAACCTGATGTTCAACGCCTCAATGTAACATCGGAAGACCTCTAAAGATGTGGGTTTCTTGTGAGCAGAGGTCAACCTCCAGAGAAGGTCGGCTTCCTTTGGGTATCACCTAAAACTACTGAATTTTTCAAAGGGAAAGGTAGAAGGAAAATTCATGAAAATGGAACTAAACTTATGGTGATACACCGTATTAATGAGAAATCATGAAATGAACACAGGAAGAACATACACTTGAAAGTTTAAATTCTATTGCTTCACATACTCAGAACAACCTCTTTCAGATTTAATGCTTTAGTCCTAATAGGTTTGGCCTACATACACATCTTGGGAAGGAAAGATCAATTTCACAACCTTAAGACATAAGTGCAGAATTATAAAAACACAGTTAAAGACTTGCATGTTCAAAAGAAAGATACAGAAATGAGAATCAATACAAACATGAACACAAGATTCCAAGGTAAACTCTGTGTTGTATTCAGGATTCCAGCTGAGTTACAGAAACATACATTAATCGAGAAAGGATTGATAAAAAAAATCACTAACTCCCTTGAATGCATAATCAAAACTATTTACAAAAAGGAAAAAAATGCCTTATATATAGACTGTGTCGACCCCTTAGGGCTTACAAAATATTAGGCTCAAAAAAACTATCCTAAGATCTTTAGGATGAAGTTAATGCCGAAGCCTGCGTGTCCCTACTGTGTGTGTCGGTGAAGAGTTACCCTCATAGAAGCCTTCTAATATTTCGCAGCTACCACATTCATTTGATCCATTGTGTCCTGTTGAGCTACTTCGGCTGCACCTTGAATGCCCTGAGCTTGCAACAGATACATGTCGCCTTTCATCCTGTTGATGTTCCTTAGACTACCACGGTTAACCTTTAGATCTCCCTGATTGGTTGAGTGAATTCCACGCAACCTCCTCGGGTGGTCAAAACCCCCTCCTGTAGAATCACATCTCGGTGAGACACTAAAAGTGTCTCACTGAGGTGATTATGCCTTTCTGAAGCTATCGGCATAACATGGAGCTGTTGTTGAGACTTCTAGTGAGCCCAAATGATCATACCGATGTTACCTCTATGGTCGCCAAGACAAATGCTCATCGGTAAGACATCATACCGAGTGTACAACCTCCTCTCGAAGTCTTCACGAACTTGACATTACAAACCATATTGGCAAGAGTCTGCCAATGTTACCCCGAAGCACTTTGTCCTACCAAGCTCTTTATTTCCTTCCTTGGCTGAGACCATGGCAAGTTGGAAAGACTCCTGGAGAGACTCCCTGTCGTTTGCAAGGCATCGGTCTATTGGCCAGACCTCTCACTGGGCTCCCTATCTCTAGGCGATGAGCTACCTTCTCTTCGGTTGGGGAGACATCTTGCTTTCGCTAAGACATCATGGCGAAACTGTTTCCTTGGCTGAGACCCCCTTCATTCCAGTAAGAGTTCACCCCGTTGGTGAAACATCTTGATGAGATAACTTTTTCCTAGTGAGCTTCTTTCTGCATCAACAAGACCCTAGGGCATCGCTGAGACTTCATGGCGACCCCTCCATCCTTTGTCGAAAATAACATCCTCTACCGAGGCTTCTTTATCTTCTATCGGCGAAACCTTGGCCTATCGGCCAGACCCTTTGTCGAGCACACTAGTCTCCCCGAACTCACATCTTTTGGCCATACCCACGTGGTGAGAACATATGCAAGGCACATCTATGTTGAAGGCGAAAACCCTCTTTAGGTGGGACACCCTTCCATTGGGGAGACTCTTGCCGAACCCACAATATGTTGAGAAGTGTCAAGTATAGTTTCAAGAGATGTTTCTTGAAACTTAACACTTCTCTCAATAAACAACTCATGTGTGGTAGGGTGGAGTAGGCGATAGCCTTTTACACCATCTGGATATCCCACAAAGATGCAAGGTTTGGATTGTGGATCCATAGCCTTGCATTGCTCTTTTGGAATGCATGCCATGGCATGTGAGCCAAAAACTCTGAAATGATCAACTGTAGGTTTTGTTGGCAGATGGTTAGCACTCCCCTCAGATTATGACATGGACTAACCACCTCCCATGGATCCGTTAACTCTGGAAAATGTATCAGGCATTAATAGGTCGATCTTTTGGTGCAGCAACAACTGTGGGCCAAGAAGTGGTATCAGAGCCAAAGGTGTCGAGTTCAAATCTCCTTGGGTAACGTTGAGGGGGAGTTTGTTGGTAGATGGTCAGTGCTCCCCTCAAGATTCATGACATGGACTAACCACCTCTCGTGGATCCATTAACTTTGGCAGTTGTATTAGGCATTAATAGGTCGATCTTTTGGTGCAACGACAACTGTGGGCCAACAGATTTCAATCCTTTCCAAGCTTCAAAGGGAGTGATACCCTTTAAGGCTTTATGTGGAATTCTATTCTATATGTAACATGCACAATTGATTGCTTTTGTCGAATATGATGGTGTGAGGCCCTTAGAGTGAATCATACAATTAGCCATCTCTTTTAAAGATCTATTTTTATGTTTTGCAACACCATTTTGTTGCGGGGTATAAGGAAGTGTGCATTGTAGATCTATCCCTCTGATATACAAAATTGTTCAAAACTATTGTTGACATATTCTCTCCCATTATCTATTCAAAGAACCTTGATGACTTTCCCTAATTGTTTTTCGACAAGAGCTTTGAAATCTTGAAAAGAATCTATTGCTTCTGGATTTGATTGTGTAGACTCTTTTTTCATCAACGTTTCGGATCACACACAGTGAGCCATCATCAGGATGGAGAGTTGAAAAAGATGAAAAGAGATAAGTTGCAGACCAAGCTTTTATAAAAAAGAGGGGAAGGAGGAGAGAAGATGGGGTAAGGGTGAGGCACGCAACACAAGGGAAAGGCTAAAAAATATAAAACAAAAAAGAACAAGTACTCAAAATCAGTGAGGTAAGAAGCAAGCTAAAAATACATAAAGACAAGAAGATTGGAACACCAAGAAGAAGAATAGCAATGGAGCCAATCAAGAGGAGACCATTCATATACTAAAAACAATAAAATAACCAAGGGAAAAAGAAGCAAGAAAAGAATGGATAAAAGCATGATAAATTGATAAGACCAAACCCAAGAAGAAAAAACAAACCCCATGAATATACTAAAAATGAAAATAACCTAATGAGGAAAAAATATTGTGGGCAATAATATAGTCTAATAATATATACGTATTACAAGCAAAAATAAATCAACCTAACACTAGAAACAACTCAAAAAATAAAATGAGATAGCACAACAATAATAAGATATTAAATTCTAAGACTTAATACAAGCAAAAATTAAATACCAAATGAATAAGAATAGAGGTTGATTATATATATATATATATAACATAGTAAGATAAAGAATTGCAATCAATAATATAATCTAAAATATATACATATAACATGCAAAAAATAAACATAACAATAAAACAACTCAAAAATTAAAATGAAATTGTATAAACAATAATAAAATATTATATTCTAAGACTTAATACAAGTAAAAATTAAGTAGAGGTTGATTATATATATATGACATAGTAAGGTAAAAATAAAATAAAATTTAAACAATAATATAATCTAAAAAATATACATATTACATGCAAAAATAAATCAACATAACACTAAAAGCTACTCAAAAATTAAAAAGGAATAGCATAACAATAATATGATATTATATTCTAAGACATAACACAAGCCAAAATAAAATACCAAGTGAGTAAGAATAGAGGTTGATTATATATATAAAACATAATAAGGTAAAAAATTGTAATCTAAAATATACATATTACAGGCAAAAAATAAACATAACAATAAAACAACTCAAAAATTAAAATAAAATTGTATAAACAAAAATAAAATATTAAATTCTAAGACTTAATACAAGCAAAAAATTAAATAGAGGTTGATTATATATATCATACTGAGGAAAAAATTGAATCAATAATATAATCTAAAATATACATATTACAAGCAAAAAAAATAAACATAACCATAAAACAACTCACAAAAATAAAATGAAATTGTATAAACAAAAATCAAATAAAATATTCTAAGACTTAATAAAAGCAAAAATTAAATAACAAAATGCCACTGTCATCATGAATAAATCGGACTACATATCCAAAATGCTTGATCTTCTCTCTGACCCTTCCAGTTATAAAATTGTGTCTCGTAATCCGTGCTCCAAAATTTTAAAAAAAATCAAATATGCCATCTCTTGCTCCTCTCTTGATGACGCAACCAAAAAGCGCCTTCTTCCGTCCAAGGAAGTGACCCCTCGCATTTATGGGGTTCCTAAAATTCACAAAACGGGTATTCCTTTGAGGCCTATTGTTGACACCATAGGTTCTCCCACTTACAAGTTGGCTTCTTTCCTCGCTAAGTCTATCTCCCCGCTCGTTGGCAAATCTGACTCCTTCATCAAAGACTCCGCCCATTTTGTCAATTTCATCCAAGACACGAGATTAGAAAGTAATGACATCTTGGTGAGTTTTGACGTTGTATCCCTCTTCACCAAGGTCCCTATTACTAAAGTGATTGAGATTGTCAAGAAAAAGGTCAACGAAGAGAATACTTCCTTAGTGGATTTGTGCCTTAGATCCACTTTCTTCTCTTTCCAAAATGTGATCTATGAGCAGGTGGATGGAGTGGCCATGGGTTCCCCACTCTCACAGATCATTGCCAACCTCTATATGGAGCATTTTGAGGAAATTTCCCTCAAGTCTTTTCCCCTCAAACCAAGATGGTGGAAACGATATGTTGATGACACCAACGTTTGTTGGCCTCACGGCTTTGACAAGCTAGAGGAATTTCATGCCCACCTCAACAAGATTGCTCCCTCTATCTCCTTCACTATGGAACTTGAATCAAATAACCAACTTCCTTTCTTGGATGTACTTATCCTCAAAAAATCTAATGGATTCCTTGGCCGACGTGTTTTCCGCAAGGCTACCCACACCGATCTTTACCTTCACTCTTCGTCCCACCACCACCCTAGCCAAAAATTTGGAATTCTTAAAACCCTCGCCACTAGGGCCTTCCGCATTTGTGACCAGGAAAACTTAGACCAAGAATTGGACCATCTTCGCTCAGTCTTTAGGCTGAATGGTTACACGAACAAGCAAATCTCCAAAGCACTTAGCCAATCTAAACTTCGTTCCCTCTCCAACTCTACCTCTGTTCCCTCGCAACCTGCCTCCCTCCCCTATGCCTCTCTGCCGTTTGTTGAAGGCATCTCTCATAAAATCTCTAAAATCCTTCTCAAAAAAGGCCTACGGTGTGCATTCAGACCCCTTTCCACTTTAAAAAATTGCATCCCTCCTCTCAAAGACTCCAGAGATATCTTGCTTTACTCAGGAGTCTACAAAGTAGTGTGCTCTTGTGGCACCCCCTATATTGGTGAAACGTGGCGCTCTTTCAACACTAGAATCAAAGAGCACTGTGCCGACATTTTGCATGATTGTGTGAGTAAGTCTGCCCTTGCTGAGCACTCTTCTTTAACCAAACATCACATTTGTCTCGAAAACACCGAAATCTTGTGCAAAGAGGACAATTTCCATAGGAGGAAGCTTAAAGAGGCCATTCATATTTTCAATCACCCCACCAACCTTAATCGTGATGAAGGGTGGAGTCTAAGCCCCTCCTGGCAACCTCTTCTTGCCAACCTTTCAAGCCACCATAATGCCCTTCCTTGACCTCTCACCCCCTCTCATGTAGCCAGGTCCCTCCCTTGTTAATAGAGACAACCCCAAAAGAAATTTAAATGAGACAAAAAAGTAGAGAAGATTGGAACCAAACAGAGAAATTCATTTAGACTTTCTAAAAGTATTTAGAATTATTTATTATTGAAGATATGTAAAATAGATGTATAAGTAATAGAGTAATAATTCACAAGCAATTGAGAAAATCAAGATATTTAAAATATAATTTTTATTTTTAAAAAAATAGTAAATATATAAAATGTATTTGTAAACTAAGTTCATTTAGACTATTATATTTGTGAGTTAAAGCATATGTGCAATTGCAATTATGTGATATAGAATTCATATTGAATGTTTTTGCATAGAACATTAATGAGATTGAGCAGTCATCAGGGGACAAAGACCATCTGATGCTCAAGAACAAATTGTCGAACAAAATCGAAAAGTCGAAATCGTCGAGTCAGAAAGGATCATCGATCACATCGAAATAATCAGTCGTCGACGTCATCTCGTCGCTTTTCGCTCATAATTTCCGCTTTCATCAAAACAAACAAAGACCGAAGAACAATTTCATAGCTCAAAGGTAAAGTCGGCTGTCGTGGATTGAAAGGTTGGCAAGAAGAGGTTGCCAGGCGGGGCTTAGACTCCACCCTTCATCACGATTAAGGTTGGTGGGGTGATTGAAAATATGAATGGCCTCTTTAAGCTTCCTCCTGTGGAAATTGTCCTCTTTGCACAAGATTTCAGTGTTTTCAAGACAAATGTGATGTTTGGTTAAAGAAGAATGCTCAGCAAGGGCTGACTTACTGACTCGATCATGCAAAATATTGGCACAGTGCTCTTTGATTCTAGTGTTGAAAGAGTGCCCCGTTTCACCAATATAGGGGGTGCCACAAGAGCACAATACTTTGTAGACTCCTGAGTACAACAAGATATCTCTAGAGTCTTTGAGAGGAGGGATGCAATTTTTTAAATTGGAAAGGGGTCTGAATGCACAACGAAGGCCTTTTTTGAGAAGGATTTTAGAGATTTTATGAGAGATGCCTTCAACAAACGGCAGAGAGGCATAAGGGAGGGAGGCAGGTTGCGAGGGAACAGAGGTAGAGTTGGAGAGGGAACGAAGTTTAGATTGGCTAAGAGCTTTGGAGATTTGCTTGTTCGTGTAACCATTCAACCTAAAGACCGAGCGAAGATGGTCCAATTCTTGGTCTAAGTTTTCCTGGTCACAAATGCGGAAGGCCCTAGTGGCCAGGGTTTTAAGAATTCCAAATTTTTGGCTAGGGTGGTGGTGGGACGAAGAGTGAAGGTAAAGATCGGTGTGGGTAGCCTTGCGGAAGACACGCCGGCCAAGGAATCCATTAGATTTTTTGAGGATAAGAACATCCAAGAAAGGAAGTTGGTTATTTGATTCAAGTTCCATAGTGAAGGAGATAGAGGGAGCAATCTTGTTGAGGTGGGCATGAAATTCCTCCAGCTTGTCAAAGCCGTGAGGCCAACAGACGTTGGTGTCATCAACATATCATTTCCACCATCTTGGTTTGAGGGGAAAAGACTTGAGGGCCATTTCCTCAAAATGCTCCATATAGAGGTTGGCAATGATCGGTGAGAGTGGGGAACCCATGGCCACTCCATCCACCTGCTCATAGGTCACATTTTGGAAAGAGAAGAAAGTAGATCTAAGGCATAACTCCACTAAGGAAGCGGTCTCTTCGTTGACCTTTTGCTTGACAATCTCAATTGCTTCGGGAATAGGGACCTTGGTGAAGAGGGATACAACGTCAAAACTCACCAAGATGTCATTACTTTCTAATCTCGTGTCTTGGATGAAATTGACAAAATGGGCAGAGTCTTTGATGAAGGAGTCAGATTTTCCAACGAGCGGGGAGATAGACTTGGCGAGGAAAGAAGCCAACTTGTAAGTGGGAGAACCTATGGTGTCAACAATAGGCCTCAAAGGAATACCCGTTTTGTGAATTTTAGGAACCCCATAAATGCGTGGGGTCACTTCCTTGGACGGAAGAAGGCGCTTTTTGGTTCGTCATCAAGAGACGAAGATGTAGATTTGACTTTTTAAAATTTTGAACCCGGTTGGGGCACGGTTTTATAACTTTCGAAGAAGGTCGAGAGAAGATCAAGCATTTTTTGGAAATGTGGTCCGTTTATTCATGATGAAGTGGCATTTCCTTTGTTATTTAATTTTGCTTTATTAAGTCTTAGAGATATTTTTATTTGATTTTGTTTATACAATTTCATTTTATTTTTTGTGAGTTGTTTTATGGTTATTTTTTTATTTTTTGCTTATGTATATGTATATTTTAGGAATTATATTATTGATTCAATTTTTTCCTCGGTATGATATATATAATCAACCTCTATTCCAATTTTTGCTTTTGTATTAAGTCTTAAATTTAATATTTTATTTTTGTTCCCCATACAATTTCATTTTAATTTTTGAGTTGTTTTATTGTTATGTTTATTTTTTACCTGTAATATGTATATTTTAGATTACAATTTTTTACCTTATTATGTTTTATATATATAATCAACCTCTATTCTTACTCACTTGGTATTTTATTTTGGCTTGTGTTATGTCTTAGAATATAATATCATATTGTGTTATCTTTATTCCTTTTTATTTTGGTAGCTTTTTGTGTTATGTTGATTTATTTTTGCATGTAATATGTATATTTTTTAGATTATATTATTGTTTAAATTTTTTTTTTTACCTTACTATGTCATATATATATAATCAACCTCTACTTAATTTTTACTTGTATTAAGTCTTAGAATATAATATTTTATTATTGTTTATACAATTTCATTTTTATTTTTGAGTTGTTTTATTGTTATGTTTATTTTTTGCATGTTATATGTATATATTTTAGATTATATTATTGATTGCAATTCTTTATCTTACTATGTTATATATATATATATATATATATATATATAATCAACCTCTATTCTTATTCATTTGGTATTTAATTTTTGCTTGTATTAAATCTTAGAATTTAATATCTTATTATTGTTGTGCTATTTCATTTTATTTTTTGAGTTGTTTTTAGTGTTAGGTTGATTTATTTTTGCTTGTAATATGTATATATTATTAGACTATATTATTGCCCACAATATTTTTTCCTCATTAGGTTATTTTCATTTTTAGTATATTCATGGGGTTTGTTTTTTCTTCTTGGGTTTGGTCTTATCAATTTATCATGCTTTTATCCATTCTTTTCTTGCTTCTTTTTCCCTTGGTTATTTTATTGTTTTTAGTATATGAATGGTCTCCTCTTGATTGGCTCCATTGCTATTCTTCTTCTTGGTGTTCCAATCTTCTTGTCTTTATCTATTTTTAGCTTGCTTCTTACCTCACTGATTTTGAGTACTTGTTCTTTTTTGTTTTATATTTTTTAGCCTTTCCCTTGTGTGGCGTGCCTCACCCTTACCCCCTCTTCTCTCCTCCTTCCCCTCTTTTTTATAAAAGCTTGGTCTGCAACTTATCTCTTTTCATCTTTTTCAACTCTCCATCCTGATGATGGCTCACTGTGTGTGATCCGAAACGTTAATGAAAAACGAGTCTACACAATCAAATCCAGAAGCAATAGATTCAAATTCATATGGATTGTGGAAATCTAATTACATTAAACGCTTGAAAACTCAAACACTTCGATTTTTTCTAGAAAGTAGGCAATAAACATGAAAATCATCAATGAAGGTGAGGCATATCTAACCCTGGACGGTAAACGGACGGGTTTTGCCAAGGTCGTGTTGCCCTCCATGATTTACCTTTGTCAAATTTTTCTTCTGGATGCTTGCCAAGTGCACAACCCTCACAAAGCCCTTTAAAAAATTTAACCTTAGGTAATCCCTTAACCATATTCTATTGGCATAGTTGTTCAAGATAGCAGCAGTTAAGATGGCCAAACCATTCATGCCATAGTTTTCTAACTTCGTCTAAATGAGTTAGTAGTGCTTTTGGAGAAACATCTGTGGCAAAATTGGAGAAGGTATATAATCTAAATTGGTGATTTGCATCTCCTATTGCTACCAAAAAAATTGCTGCTTTGTAATTCTCTTATCTCAACTAAATCTAGAGAGAACTGTACTCTCATTCCCTTCCCTAAATGATTTATTTGATACACTGAAAGGAGATTAGTTGAGAGTGAAGGTACACTTAGAACATTTGCAAATGTTCCTCCTTCAACTTGAATAGACCCTCTCCCTTTTACCAATGCTAGAGTATCATCACCTAAGGTGATTGTGGACATACTTGATGGTTCTAAGGATGAAAAGACAACCTGTGAAGAACCCATATAGTGTGAAGTGCCAGAGTCTAGAATCCATGATGGAGATAATGATGATTTAGCAACTAAGGATTTTCCCTTTGATTTCTCTTTGTCCTTAGTATTATATTGGTTTGATGAAGATGCCTTGATACAATCAGGTAGCCCTATATTATTCTTTTTGAGAATTTGTTGTAGAACTTCAATTTTTTTCTTTATGCAGTGATCTTCATCATGTGTCCAAGATTTTTACAAAAGGTGTGCATGCAACTCTCTTTTTACCTTAAGAGTCCTTTTTGGAGTTGTCAATTTTTCTTTCTTTCTTAAATTCCTTGTCCTTTTTAGTGTTCTTCTCCCCTTTTGAAGTTTGATATGTTTCATTCCCTACAAGTAGGGCTTGAGGTTTCATAGACTTTAAAGTACCCATTTGAATTAACTTTTCTTGCCCCCTTGTGAGGTCAACAATAAAGTTATCAAGTGTGGGCATTGACCATGAGGCTCCAAGAGCCCTTTTAGTATAGTAGAAAGTTGATACAAACAGAGAAAATTTTGGACCTAGCTTGGAAAGTACAAAAAGGATTAATTGATCCTCTTTCTTGTCAATTCCACAATCTTTTAAGTGCAACTTCAAAGATTTAAACGTAGTAAAAAAGTCTTGTAAAGTTGAAAAATTCCTAGGACTAATACCTAAGAGTTGATTTTCCAACTCATGGCTTCTAAGTTCATCTATTTTCCCAAAAAGTTTGTCAAGACCTTCCCAAACTTGGTTGGGTGTTTTCAAGTTCTCAACATGGAACAACAAATCAAGAGATAAATTTAGGCATAGAAAGCCAAATGCTTGATCACACTTATTAAAAAACTTTTCTTTGTCTTTAGCTGCATTAGGTTCTTTCTCTATTCTCATAGTTACTTTATATAACCCTGTTTTCTTAAGTACAAGAATTACTTTCATCTTCCAATCATGATAATTGAAAGGTGTTAAGGGCACTATAATAACATTAGATTCCATAGTGCTTTGACTTAGATAGTTGCTTGTAGAACTACGAACAAGAAGAAATTAGAAATGTGTGCAGAGGTGAAAAAACACAACACAAGCACTTCTTGAAGAAGTGTGAAAATGAACCACACACAATACCCCCCTTGATTATTTGTTCCCCCCCCAATTTGACACTTTATAGGAGTGCTTGTAAATCACCAAAAAGAGACAAAAACTGGCACTTTATAGAAATAGTGTGATAAGATGCTCTTTAGATTTGTGGCAAAAAAACAAAATGTATCTTTACAAAAAACAAAACTCAAATTTGAGTGACGGTGCAAAAGTTATCACACTTTGAAAAAAATTCCCTTTACAAAAAACTATTGCCTCCTTACAAAATAATTCCAATTTTCTTTCAAAAAAAAAATTATGCAAAATTTTAGAAGGAAAGGAGAAAATGATATTTAAATCATGTGAGAAAGGCTGAGGTCAGCAAATCAAGATTTTAGGATAATGACGCCTCCTCTTGCAAATTTGACTTCCTTCCACACAGTAAAGAAATAATTTGCCTCCACCTCGGGCCTCCTTCAAACAAAAAATTGTGATGCCCAGTTTAGAGGTTCTACGCATCCTTTTACACATCACGCATCCTTCCAGGATCTAGTCGAGCCTTCCGCAGGCTCCAATGCAGGCTGCTTCCTGCAAAAAACATCGCCAAGATCTAACGTAGGCTCCAAACTCAGGGAGAAGAAAATAGATCGAAAACTCAATCCCCAGATTGGAAAAAAAGAAATAGAATCCTGTTGAAAAAGCGTTGAGAGTAGCAAATCAGGAATGCAAACAAGAAAACAACAAACAACAATAAGAAGGAAATACGTCCTCAATAAAGATATTCACTGACGAAGCAAAGACTTATGTGTCCTCAAACCCTTAATTCGACCAAAAATTGTATGCAATCAACCTACGGCCTGAGAACTCTCTGTTCGGCTCTGATACCATGAAAGAACCAACAGATACAGATATTTCACAAGCACAATGAATGTATGAATTGCATAATGGAAATTTGTATTATTAGATAGTAAGGGGTCTCCTTATAAAGGAGAAATATCTAAGTATGAGGTGTTGGGGTGTTTCAACACCTCTCTAGTCTATAAATTACTTGGGAAAAATATCAGGAAAATATCAACCTACACAATAAATGTCTAAGTAGGCTTAGGTTAACTTATGTGTATGCAAGCATTAATGTATACATTGACACTATGCTAGAAAGAAAAGCCCATTGTCATTTTCACAGAGGCTTCATCATCTTAACAACCTTAACAGCTGGCGCCTAGTAAATGTAGAGGAGACTTTTGGACCAAGAATGAGAAGCAACAACATTTTGACCAAGGATTTGGCTGATTATGAAATGGGATAGACATTCCCTGAAGATTATGTGGACTGGCATCCTCGCAAGGATACTTGGAACTATAGAAGGGTGGGGATTTTTTGCATCCCACCTCTTTTCCTGGTCCCTACACAATTAGTGAGCTTGGCCAATAGATTTTTAATTTCCTCAATTAGCTTGAAACTACCAGCTCTAAAGTTTGGCAGGTCCTTCCTCTTGTACCTCTAGGAGATTTTTTCCATGACGATGGCTCTCCTTATGTTGGACAAGATGCAAATTTTTGGAATAATCTAGGAGCTTGTGAAAGATGGTCTACTATCTAAGAGGAGCTTCTAGGACCAAAGCTTGTGGGATGCATAGACTTCACTTCAGCTATCAGATTCAAGGACCCTTTACTTACAAAGTCTACATAGAGGCTTTTAAATAGCAAGGGGCAAAGCAAACATGAACTTGAACTTTTTCAAAGAGCATAAGAAGTTATAGGCATCTAATCTCTATAAACAAAGGCTACAAAGAGGCTTGTAAATAGCAAGGGAAATTCAAAGATGAACTTGAACTTTTTCGAAGAACACTTGAAGTTATAGGCATGTAATCTCTATAGATAATAATGCAAGGGATAACAAGGCATTAGTCTCAAATTTTGATACTTTCAAAGATGATCTAGTTGCAACGTTAGTAGCAATTGAAGTAAAGGAAAGAAAAACTTAAGAATGGAGTTGGTATCAAGGAAAGGTGGCAAAGAGGTAGATCTTTCCAAAATTAAGCATGTAATATCTGCAAAACTTGTTGATGGGGTAGGATATTCGCACCTGGGAAGACTATGGGTAATGACATTTGAGTTTTTATTAATATTTTCATTTTTAATCAAATAAAAGGAATAGCACAAAATAAGATAGCAAGACAAGATAAATAACTAGATATTTCATTGTTGGTTGCTTCTTTTGTTTGATCAATATTTTCTACTTTGACCCTAGTTTTCCTATTCCTGATTTAACTTATTTTAATTTTGAGTTAACAACATATGAGTGAAAGGTATGTGGTTGGACATTTATAATAAGAAAAATAATTATGTTTAACTTTTATTTTCTCATTGAGCTTTGTTTTAATGTAACAATGAGTAATGACCTTCCATTAGAGACTTTAATGGTGCAAAAATATACATTTGATTCAAGAATTAGGAACACCATTATCAAATTAAGTTTGAAACATTAGCATTCTAGGAATTTTTAAGGTAGGAATAAAACACTTTGGCAAAGTAAGATGGAGTTTAAGGATAATACCATTAACTTAAATAAAATGAAAACCTAGAAAACAAAAAAGAGTATTAGAGTTCAAATTGACACTACTATCAAATAATGTAGCTCGTACAACCTTCTATCAATAAAATGAATAATAACACATTGTAATTGTAAGTATTAATGGATGGAACCTCTAAACTATTTTATTTGATTCTTATCCATAGTGTTTTTCTCATGTATTTGATCTTTATTTTCTCATGTTGTCATGATCCTCTCCTTGACATTAAACTTTGTTCTATAAGTTATGGAAAAATTAATATTCTTAACATCTCCCATATAAATAGATTGGGGAAATACCTATTTAAAGATAGATTTAAGATTAACACAATCACCTAGAACCTATTATGTATAAATTAGCCTTGAAACTAGATTAAAGAAAAATATTATTTTTATACCAATTAACATGAATGAGCTTACTTAAGCAATAATATGATTAGTAAAACATAAGTATATAGGCCTCTTGGGTGAGTGAGTTAGGATGACTCATGCTCAAGAAGTCATGAGTTTACTTAGTCAAGTGAGACAAAGTGTGAATTAATTATAGTTATTCATGTTGCATTATGGATTTCTTGAATTCGCTATTACAAACTATTTATCTTCATGTTTAGGAACCAACTAAAAATTTATTATTATTTTGTCCTAAGGCCCAAATTAGATATGCATGTTTTTTATCATTTAGTCTATTCTAATGCATTTAGATATTTAAGTCAAGATCTAAATGGGTGACCTCTTGGGAAGGCCCAATGCTTCACCTCTATGAGCATCACCTAGATGCAATGAGTGCTAAGTAGACCATTCACTATCATGATAGATGGGTTCTTATGAACCACTACTCATGAAACATGAGTCAATGAGTTTGACTCGACAAACTACAAGGTTGAATCTTGATAGCAATATCACCATTAAATCTTTATTGATATATCATTAGAAAATTAGATACTTAGACTAAGACTAAGCTACATATTACAAATAAAAAGACTAAAATTGATCAAAATTACTCAATTTAAAAATCATACTAGACAATGCCCATATTATTAACCTACAATACAATTTTATATGATTACTGAAATAGGAATGTGATATTATATACTATAATTATAGTTTACTTCTAGTTAAATTTTATGAAAATTTGAGAGATTTTTTTATACCTAGCGAGTCTTTTGTTCCTTTAATAATTGATTGTTCATGAACTATGATTCTATGTTAGGGGGTTAGCATCTATAGGGTCGGGCTTAACCGGCACACTCTAAGCGCTAACCGCTTAGGTGGCCGGGCCCGTGGGCTCCACAAACTTGACCTTCCCATTTCCTATTTCCATTTTCAAGGGATTCTATTCCGGTAACTTTTTGTTCATCGGTTTTCATGTTAGCTGTTTTCGTTCCACCATTACCAAAATCTCTTCAAATGCATTGTGAATGAAAGAAAGGCAAACTATGTAAAAAAAAATTCACGTTTGTCTTATTCTTTTTTTACTCCCATATTCATTAGGGGATTAAATATGGTGTAATAAACACTTACAAATACCCGTTCGAGATAAAAATCAAAGTAAAACAATAAATTCCAATATTAAAGCACAATAATTTAACAACAAAGCCTTTCTTTTTAATTTATATAATATTTGTGCTCCTTAGAATTACATGTAGGTCAAGCAGTGTAATTTGACCTAAGACCTAAGAACTATTTATCTCTATTTTTCCTTGAATTTTTTTTTTATTCTATATTACAATAAGGGTGTTCAATGGTTTCATAATAAATCTAATCAAGGATGGAACAAATTTTATATAGTATTATGATATTTATTTGTAACAATTATTGTTTTACAATAGAATTAATTTTACTTTATAAATTAAAATAAATCTAAACACAATAAAAATCTAATTTTATTTTATTAAATAAAATTGTTTTAAACAATGAGTAAAAAATAATAATCTCAAGTAAAAAAAATAAAATTATTATTATTATAAAATAACTCTATAAGTAAATAAAAATAATAGTTATTATTCTAAAATAACTCTTTAAATGAACAAAATTTAAATAATTTTTATATAATTATATTTTTAAAAATATTTAGTTGTATTTCAATTTTATATATGGTCATACATATAAAATAACTCTTATGTAAATAAAAATTAATTAATTGTTTAATAGTTTTATTTATTTTTAAATATTAGCTATGGGGTCTGTCATAATAGTGGTTTACAATTCGAGGAGGCAATTTTTAGCTGAAATCACATATTTTTAGAAAATATAATGATTTAAACCTAAAGTTCATTTTAGAGATTCCATAAAGAGGGTTTGATCAAATGTAATACCCCTCATACTGTTTAGACTTATTATTTTCTATGCTTTGGTTTGATACTGTGATGATACTATTATTGTTTGGTTTGGTGGTCTGATTAGTAGACTGTTGGTGATTATGCTTATACACTTGAGGATTTGATTATTTCATATGACATTATGGTTGGTTATATTAGTTGATTTTCAGAATTGTGATATGATGCAGTGATTTAATTAAATATGTTATGAGATGATTGTTAGTTTAGAAATGTTAGTTTATCAGTTATATCATATTGTTAGAATAGGTGTGATGAAGGACAATATAGCATCACTCATTCGCGAGTGCCCTGCTATGCTGCGATTTTTTCTCACAATACAGTGCTTTGATTTAATGATTCGATTATATATATATATATATATATATATATATATGTATGCACATGTACATGACTTCATTTGTATGTAGGTATTGTAGGTACAAGTCTCGATTCCACCTGTTTCGGCAGGACAGGGCGAGCACCAATATCCCAACGGTTAAATGTTGAAACAGAGGTGACGATGAAGTCATCCCATCCCATGATGTCATATCATCTTGTTTGATTGGTATTGTTCATGTTTGTAATTGTCATCATTTGTGGTTTGTGTTTTGTGTTTTGTCGTATTTTGACTTATGTTGGTACTTTATATGTTGTGGTGTATTAGATTTAAATGATGGAAATAATTGTTTATTTTAATGTTAGATTAAATTGTATTTAAATATTTAAATGATTTATTTATTTTTTTGAAAGTCATGAGTTTTATTGTGTGATATTATAATATTAAATTGTGTGTTATTTATTTTATTTAATTATCTTGTTGAGGATAATTATTAGAATAAATTATTTAAATTAAATAGATAATGTGATGTGCAAGTAAAGTGGTAAAAATAGAAATTAATACAATAAAACAAATAAAAGAATGAAAAGTTGTGAGAACGAATAAGAATACAGATCTGATTAAAAAGCTTGCTTTTAAAGAATTATTTTCTTTTATTTTTTATTTTTAGAGTTTTTGGAAGAAATGGACAATATCTTTTATTTAATTAGGAATTTTGTGAGTTGGCTCACACACAGAAGATTAGGGATACAGAAGTTGCACAAGTTATTGATTATGCATTTTTGAATCTGAAGAGAATATTTTTCAATCTTTTGCTATAATTTGAGGAGAGTTCTAGAAAGGGTTTTGGGGAATCTTTTGTTGGTATTATTCTGGAGTCTTCTAAACAAAGGATCAGGTTCGAGATTTGAGCACGGTGACTCAGAGGAGATTTGAAGCAGGAAGGAGGAGCTCTTCGTAAAGGCCACCAGGAACCAACTTCATCAGATTCTTGAGAGCGCAGGACTCCAGGTTCCACTCTCTTATCTTAATGGTTTTAAATCTGTAAAAGAAATAAAGAGGTGTTTTAGAATCAATCTCTGTTTTAAAATAAAAAGAATTTGTTTGTGATTTAGATTTAAATGATTTCTTTGAGATTAGAAAATGAATAAACAGATAGGTTTTCCTTTGAAAAGAAAATTCATGTTCAGATTAGAAATAATGCTTTGCAAACAAACTGAAATGAAACTCTATCAAATTCCGTATGAATACGCCCAATTTCTCACTCTTATTTTTACTCAGGAAAAGATCAATCTTTCTATTTTTATAAATTTGAAATTTTATTTTTGTGATTATCTTTAATATGTATTTTAAATATGTGATGATTCTGTGTTTTATACAGAAAATTGAGTTATATGTGTTTATGTAATTTTATATATATATTTATATATATTCATTGAAAAATATATATATTAAATATATATATATATAGTGAGATTTCGTATATATATATATACATATATATCCTTGTATTCCTTTTATTGAAATCTTATGTTCGAAGTATTTATATTTTAAAGAAAGCGAAAATTGGAATTTTTGAAATCTGTATACTGTACCATGCGAATGAAACTGTTTCCTTCTCTACGTTCATAGAAAAATAAAATAAAATATAAAAAAAAGGGTTTTATTATATCAAAATTTTATTTTTATAAAAGTTTTTGTATGGGGTTAAGGAAGAACTGACGGTATTTTCCCACCCTCGCCCAGCCCATGACATGATTTAGCTTTGCGTCTGTTAGCCCATATGAGGCGTCTTGTGGTCACCACTTATTACTTGTTAATGTTTTTTTTTTAAAAAAAAATTATTTTAATTTTTTTCTTTTTTTTTAATTTATTTTATATATGTTTTTTTTTATATATATTATATATAATTATATATATATATATATATTTACAAATATATGTATATATATATAATTATATATAAATATATATATATATATATTAAAAATATATATATATTAAATAAATAAATATATGTATTGATGTAAAATATATATATATATACAAATATATGAATATAATATATATATTTGTGTATTTATATTATAGATTGAAATGGTTTTTCTTAATGTTTAAATTGTGAAATTAAGTGAACTTTATTTAAGAATGAATGTAATAATTGTGTTGGATTATTGTTGAATTTTATACTGTCATGGAGAAAATTTGGAGATTATTATTTTTTGTCCTAGTTTTATTGTGTTAACTTTTAAATTGATGTGGGAACCCTATTGTCAATTTGTGAAAACTTTATTCCAGAGGTTTGTTTAATTTTAATGTTCTTCTCGTCTTGATCACACTTTCAGAGTTGGAACTTTTTGGTTTTGTGCTTGGAAGGGTTGAACTGTTTTGTTAAGACTTTTGATTAAGAGTAATTGCGAGAGGGTTAATGTCTCGTGTATCTAGTTTTGGTTTTATGCTTTATATGTTCTAGTTCAACCCTTGCCTGCTTTGAGATATGTTAGGGGTCATAGGGAGAGTGGCTCTTCGTGGGCACCGGTGCCTTGGAATGAGGAAGGGCTCAGGGGAACCCATGTAAGAGTAGTTAAACAAGTGATAACCTAAAAATAGAATTTAGGGGGATGGGTAGTAAAGCACATAAGATAATAAACATTGGGTTCCTCGTCTATGCATTAGGGCTATCATTATAGACTAATGATAGACTGAGTAGGTCATGGTCGGCAAAGTCATAACCTCATCTTCATGAGAGGTTATTGACTCCACATGAGCTACCCTACGGTGTCAGCGCCTCAAGTAGGAGGAAGGGCTTGGGGATCCATAGATGGGTGTCGACGCCTCAGTTGGAGGAAGTGCCAGGGGATCCCATGAGAGCTATGCGATGACACTCTCCACTAGACACCCTTGTGCTTTGTTTGTAGTTGCCTCTGGATATTGTAATCTTTATGTTGTTTCTGAGTCTTGTGAATTTGGTTTATGATTTCTATATGGTTACTTGTATAATTGGTGATGCTTTGTTTAATTGTGATGAGTTTCATAGTTTTAACTTGTTATGTGATTTGTGAACGTCAATGGTTGTTTCATTGTATGCCTTGAGTTGTATTTGTTTTTGTACTATGTTGTTGTTGAGTCGGTTTGGCATTCATGGTCGGGTTCTCTTCCTCGTCACCTCTGAGCACGGGGGGTGAGTTATATTATAATTCACATGGTTGGGTGGAACGTGCTTTGCACCCTTTGGGTTCCCCATCAAGCATCTTATCTTCTCAGCATTTCCGTAGTTTGAGTGGTACCAGTGTTCACTTTATATTTCAGATTTCATTGTACTTGTATTATCCCCATGTTGGAAAATTCAATGTAATTCATTTGTCAGGAGTTTGTAATGTAACATTAAAATGATGATGTAATAGTTAGGATTATTTGTATCTTTATTAAGAGATTTATTATGGATATATTATATGATGTTTATTATTCTCGCATCATGGTTATTGATGTATCATCATTCATGGATATTATAATATAAAATGGTTAAGTGTTGTAATCTTTATCTTTATTTTCATTTAGTTGTTATGATGTAACCTCGCGGTGCCCTGCAGGAACCAAGTGTTAATGTGGCTGTAATGTGGGTTATGTGATTGCGGAGCGAATGTATTTGCATGTTTAATTTAATTGTTTAAAAAAAAAAATTGCATGTGTGTGTGTTCTCCCGGGGCTTGCACACATCAGGCTTTACAGATCCTGGTATCAAAGCCGGCGGCTGCAAACGCCAACTTCCCCGGGTAGTTAGGTCCATTAGGAAACCTTTGCGTTTGACTCTTGAGCTCTCTTGTATTTTTATTTTTATTTTGTTGTTTGTTCGGGTGTGCTTTCGTTGTGTGTGGGTTCTGAATAAAACCTATTCCTTGGTGTGTTTCTAGGATGAAGATAAGGAAAACACCTTGGAAGAAGGTTCGAGACCTGATAGTTAAACAGCTTTGGAAAATCAGACTCTAATACGATTATTCCAATTGCTCCATGCTGTCGGATCTCAAGACCTTTGTGGAAGCTCTGAGGAGACTCTATCATGAAAGAAGGGAATGGATGCCTTCCAGCAAGGAAGTTGTTAAGGCAGCCTACCTGGCTATCTGAATGCAACCTAGTCAGTCTTGTTGGTTACTTTATTTTATTTTATTATTTAATGGCTTCCAAGAGTAAGCCATGTCCTAGGGGGGAGGATGTAATACCCCTCATACTGTTTAGACTTATTAATTTCTATGCTTTAGTTTGATACTGTGATGATACTATTATTGCTTGGTTTGGTGGATTGATTAGTAGACTGTTGGTGATTATGCTTATACGATTGAGGACATGATTATTTCATATAACATTGTGGTTGGTGATGTTAGTTGATTTTCAGAATTATGATATGATGTTGATTTAACTAAATATGTTATGAGATGATTGTTAGGTTTAGAAATGTTAGGCTTATCGCTTATATCATATTGTTAGAATAGGTGATGAAGGACAATATAGCATCACCGTCAAGGAAAACTCCGCTATGTCACATTTTCCTCACACACATTGCTTTGATTTAATGCTTCTCGACATATATATATATGTATGCACATGTACACCTAATTTCATTTGTATGTGTATTGCAGGTACAAGTCTCTCGATTCCACCTTGTTTCTGCAGGATTGCAGGAGCACCAATAGCCCAATGGTTAAATGTTGAAACAGAGGTGATTTTATGAAGTCATCCCATCCCATGATGTCAGACTCTCTTGTTTGATTGGTATTGTTCATTTTTATAATTGTCGTTATTTGTGGTTTGTGTTTTGTGTTTTGTCGTATTTTCATTAATGTTGGTACTTTATATGTTGTGGTGTATTCGATTTAAATGATGGAAATAATTGTTTATTTTAATGTTAGATTAAATTGTATTTAAATATTTAAATGATTTATTTATTTTTTTGAAAGTCATGAGTTTTATTGTGTGATATTATAATATTAAATTGTGTGTTATTTATTTTATTTAATTATCTTGTTGAGGATAATTATTAGAATAAATTATTTAAATTAAATAGATAATGTGATGTGCAAGTAAAGTGGTAAAAATAGAAATTAATACAATAAAACAAATAAAAGAATGAAAAGTTGTGAGAACGAATAAGAATACAGATCTGATTAAAAAGCTTGCTTTTAAAGAATTATTTTCTTTTATTTTTTATTTTTAGAGTTTTTGGAAGAAATGGACAATATCTTTTATTTAATTAGGAATTTTGTGAGTTGGCTCACACATAGAAGATTAGGGATACAGAAGTTGCACAAGTTATTGATTATGCATTTTTGAATCTGAAGAGAATATTTTTGAATCTTTTGCTATAATTTGAGGAGAGTTCTAGAAAGGGTTTTGGGGAATCTTTTGTTGGTATTATTCTGGAGTCTTCTAAACAAAGGATCAGGTTCGAGATTTGAGCACGGTGACTCAGAGGAGATTTGAAGCAGGAAGGAGGAGCTCTTCGTAAAGGCCACCAGGAACCAACTTCATCAGATTCTTGAGAGCGCAGGACTCCAGGTTCCACTCTCTTATCTTAATGGTTTTAAATCTGTAAAAGAAATAAAGAGGTGTTTTAGAATCAATCTCTGTTTTAAAATAAAAAGAATTTGTTTGTGATTTAGATTTAAATGATTTCTTTGAGATTAGAAAATGAATAAACAGATAGGTTTTCCTTTGAAAAGAAAATTCATGTTCAGATTAGAAATAATGCTTTGCAAACAAACTGAAATGAAACTCTATCAAATTCCGTATGAATACGCCCAATTTCTCACTCTTATTTTTACTCAGGAAAAGATCAATCTTTCTATTTTTATAAATTTGAAATTTTATTTTTGTGATTATCTTTAATATGTATTTTAAATATGTGATGATTCTGTGTTTTATACAGAAAATTGAGTTATATGTGTTTATGTAATTTTATATATATATTTATATATATTCATTGAAAAATATATATATTAAATATATATATATATAGTGAGATTTCGTATATATATATATATATATATATATATATATTATATATATATATATACATATATATCCTTGTATTCCTTTTATTGAAATCTTTTTTTCGAAGTATTTATATTTTAAAGAAAATGAAAATTGGAATTTTTGAAATCTGTATA
>VDFB02202961.1:0-11549 GCA_007258455.2 Sequoia sempervirens | reverse complement strand
GGGATCCCGTTTATTAAAATTGGGATCCCGTTTCCTCAATGCTGATTTCAATTTTTTGGTTAAGGCAAAAACTTCTACATTTTGTGGACTCAACTTTGTGCACTTACCCATCTTCTTCACTTGTACATTTTATTTCATTCCATCATTTCTCTTTTAGAGAGGGGTTTTTATTTCCCACTGGGTTTTTCCCCTTTACTCCACCTTTATGATAAATTTGTACATGAGTACCTAACATGACCTAGTAGTTGGGACTCATCATTAGTGCGTACATTACTTCCTAAGTTGCACTTAACGGGGACCTATTAGTGTAAATAGCATATTTATCCATCTAGTTAGGATATCACCTTTCTATGATTGACCTATTCACACTCATAGCTAGATTTTACTTAGTTTTCTTAAGCTTTTGTCTCACTTCACATAATTGAGGTCCATATGTACTCATCACTTGAGACACCTATTGCATGCATACTAGCCACTTTCTCACACACTTTTCAAGTGAGCTTACAAGTGTTTCATATTTGGAGGGATAGTCAATCATTATATCCTACCTTCTCACCTCGTCCAACTTGCCTATATATGCAAGGTTTCTCTTTGTAATATTAGACTCTTTATTTGTATATTGATAGATATCCTATTATGATCATATTTTGTTCACTAGTGGAAGGTTTTTTCATCTTTTCATATATTGGTACTATCTAACACCTTACACTCAACAAGAGTTGATCCTCAATAAACTGGAGGCCCTTTTAATTTTTTTATTTTTATTAAAAAAAATTAAAAAATACATAAAATTAAGCTTCTAACTCTCATCTAAACACAAATGTCATGTGAATCAAAACAATATATCAAAACATGTAAACCAAAACTTGAATCAAAAAAATAAAATATACACGCACCATATGAATTTAAGAAAAGAAATAACGACTAAAACATCAAACTACTCTAAAAAGTAAAATCATCAATAATTTAAAAAATTTGTAACAAAAATCAGAATTTAAACAATAAGAATAAAAAACCTAGTTGATATCTAGACAAATCCCAACCCTACCCTTGGGTGGCAAAACTTAACCCTCCTCACTAAACTCCCAATTTATAAGAATAATGTTATCCTCATTCCCTTCCTTTGTTCAAAAGGTTTGTTATCTCAATATCTCACTATAAATTAATGACCAAAGACAAAGCTATAACTTGATTATAGATCTAATAGTATGTTGAAAGGTGACATGCCAAATTTTATTAGAAAAAAAAGCAGACAAATATAATAAATTCACCTTTTTTTCAAGAATGACATAAAAGTTAAGGGTCCTTTTCCCCTTCATTTATTTAAAAGTTTTTTATTTCCCATATTTAAAATTATTTCACTACTTTTTTATCAACCATTCAACGCAACCCAATAGAACCATCAACCCAATTTGTAATCTTAGATATTTCTTTATTTTTTGTAGTCTTATATATTTCTTTATTTTTTGTAATCTTAGATATTTCTTTATTTGATTTATAACCATCACCCCCATTTGTAATCCTAGATATTTTTTTATTTTATTTATACTTTTTATGTTGAGGTTTATTATTAATTATATAGAATATGTTTGTATGGAATTTCTTTTGGTTCATCCTAACTCAATCAATTATAGATCGTTCAAAAGAATGTAATTAATGCCAATGCTTAAGATCATGGTTTTATTAGTATCTACCTCACTCAATACTGTTGTGTTCAAGATCATTCATTTTTCAATTAGTATATAAAAATGAATCAATATCACATTTCAATTTTTCTTTGTAAGTCTTGTGTCTCTAATGTTATATTAGAATTTTATTAGTTGTCTTCTTTGGGCTCTTATTCTCACCATCACATAAAATGGGGGAATAATCTAACATTTAATAATAATATATGATCTATATTATGTTAAATATTTATTATCACACATTTGGATGTATAAGATAATACCTAATCATAATATTATTTACAAGATTATTTCATCAAAAAATTGACCTCATCTATTTTACAACCCCTTGGTAGTTAATGACCAAAATAATCTTCAACAAGATTAAACAATAAAGATAATGACATATTTCAAAGATCAGGATGTGTAACGCCAAATAAAAGCTTTGCACAATAGACAACAAAGAAGATCATTAGAAGCACACATGCATACAATACTAAAATCTAAAATGCAAATTCATTCGTTAAGCAACAAAGAACATGGGAAAGTAAAAATGTAATTAAAACTAGAACAATCTCACCAATTTTCAAACGCATTTCCATGATTCATTTCGATTGCCCTTCTCCATTTTGCTTGTGTAGTATAATTGCCCTCAGATTTTCAAGTTCGTGCAAGTATAGCCTAAGATAGTGATTAGCAAAAAATCGAAGATTCAAGACAAAGTGCTCTCAAAAGTTATAAAATTCGCGAGAGAGATTGGAATGAAGAATGACAAATCAATTTATAGAAAATTGATTATTCGAACGACAGGCCAAGATTGAAAGATGAACGGACGGTTGAGATCAACAGATTAGACATGCATTATGATAACTGACAGTGATGACATGAGTGATTCAAATTAGAAATAGAATTAAAGATTAAATAAATGATTTAATCTTCAGTTCAGCATTTGAAAACATGAGAAATATCTTTGCATGACAAAGATGAAGATTGATTATAACGACTCTCTGTTCGAACGCACGCACAACACTTAATTAATTAATAAGAATATTTAATTAATCTGCATGTACACGCAATTGAGTTAGAACTGGACGATTGACTAACTTGACGAAGAGATTACTCGAGACAGCCACTCAGACATTAAACCAAAGATTAACTGAACGATTAAAATAGATGTCGAGTCAAGTAAAAGTGAATACTTAAATAACTCACATAATTATCTAAAATATAGAGGAATGTGTTAAAATAGAATTAATGAATTAAATAATTCATTTAATTAAAGACTCAATATTTGAAGACTAATTAAATAAATAATATTTATTTAATTAAATGATGAAGGGATTTTAAATGAATAATTAAATAAATAATGAATTTATTTAATTATAGTTGAAATATGATCAAGAATAAATTAAATAAGAATTTATTTAATTTGACAAGACGGATAAGGTTAATTAGTAACATAATTAAATAAAAAGAGTTTATTTAATTAATCAGATAGAATAAAGAAAAGTGTAAATTAATTAAATAATTAAGATTATTTAATTAATAGAAGAAATAAAAGAAAATGAATTAATTAAATAATTAAGATTATTTAATCAATAGAAGAATTAATGTTAAGATGAATTAATTAAATAATTAAGATTATTTAATCAATAGAAGAATTAAAGACTATAGAGAATAATTAAATAATTGACATTATTTAATCATGACCATGAAGAATACGAATTATGAAGAATATGGAAGTCGCAGGCCTAAACCAGATTTCGGTGTCTACATTTGCCCCTCTTTGATACAATGTCGTTTCGGCGTTGTGTCAAAGAAAGTCGATAAAAATATGCCCCAATCATGCTCCAGATTAAAACAGGTGAAGGTATGCCCCCTCGGGAAAATTGACAAATTTCCGAAATGTTCAAAAAAAATTGGAAATGCTCCCGATTAGTCTAGTAGATAGGCAGAAATGCAATGTAGTTGACGGAATTGGGTTCGGAAATGGGAGGGACGGGTACGGGATGATGCAAAATGGAAGTTTACATGGCCAGTAGGAAAGAAATGCCACATAAGCCCTAGGTATATATTTGAATTGGGGTGAAAAACTATTCATTTGCACCCACCCAGCTTAGAGATTTGAAAATTTGCTCTGGATTGATAGCGACGATGTCTCCAGTTCCAGCCACCCATCACCGCGCATACAGGATCCAGACATACTAGAGACCAGCCGGTGAGGACCCCCCGGTATGGACCTAAAACTTGTCTTTTGAAAATTTTCCATTTGCGCACATTTTAAGACATTTAATGCATTTTAAGTTATGCATTGTTTTTAATTTTGCACCGCATATGTATGCGCGAATGACGCATATGTATGCGAAAAACCGCATTTGAATTTTAACGCCGGTCGGTTAGAGTAGGTTTTAGCGGATGAATGCATTTGAATTTATGAAATGCATTTGCATATGTATAGCCGCACTTGTTTATTTAGAAACGCAATTGATATTTTGCAACGCAAGCAATAGTTTTGTGACGCATTTGATTATTATTAGCCGCATTTGCTTAATAATGACACATATAGAATTTGTGAACCGCATTTGTGAAAAAGCGACGCATGTGTAAAAGAATGACGCATGTGCAAAATAACGATGCATGTGCATTTAATGTAGTATAGTCAGTTTGCAGTAGAATAGATGATTCAAGCTAACATGAGGCATGTATAATGTTGTTGCAGGTTGTACTAGACCCTATTTATACACGAGAGTCGAGACCCACGACGTTTCGATTCAGAGACAACTTGCGGCCAGCCGAGCGACGGACTCTATGGCATTTAGGTTTGTTGCATGTGACCAATATGCCCTAGATTCGGGCAAATCAGGGATTACTAACAGCGTTATGTGAGAGGTGGCACTCTAAGACATCATCCTTCCACCTACCGACTGGAGAGGCCACGGTGACATTAGAGGATGTATATAGGATACTGAGACTGCCTATTAGAGGGACACGGGTGGTCTATGATACTCAGAGGGGGATTGCTGAGATGTGTAGATATTACCCCCATGCCGACGTTAGACAGCTAGGGGTTGATGACTATGAGATTAGGTGGCGGGTATTGGCTCAGAGGTATAGACAGTTAGACTATTTAGTAGCAACATTGATAGGCGGTATAGTACTGCCTAACCGCCGAGGTCATGGATTTCCCGTGGGATGGGGGGAGATGTTAGTGAGCATGCTCGAGCGCCGAGTTGTATATGCCTGGGGTTCCTGTGTGCTAGGGATGTTGTACTTCCACTTGCATGACATTGCCTATAGAGAGGCACAGTCGATGAGCTACGGTACCACACTTCTGATGATATGGGTGTGGGAGCATATCGCTATTTTCATACCACCTATTACAGTAGACGTACCTCACAGAGCTCCATATGCCTTCTGTTATGTGGGGGCAACCACACAGCATCATATTGGGGACACAGGCTACTTTAGACATGCTATAGACACCATGCAGGAGTTTACATGGAGATCGTACCTAGGTTGCGAGTAGTGGTCAGATGAGGATGAGCACCTACCATTTTGTAGACAGACACAGTATCTGGTGGGACGGACAGTGTCCCATGTGCACATTATAGAGAGGCAGTTGCCGGACCGGGTATTGAGACAGTTTGGAGAGGTACAGGATGTACCTCGAGGGAGAGCAGAGTTTGCTCGGTCATCACGAGAGGTCCTGCAATGGGGGCTAGAGATTCTAGTCGCCACTGCGGAGGCAGATATTGATGGTTTACAGGCACTTCCATGGAGATGGAGGGATGGACCAGCAGATCCAGGGACCACTCCAGCTTATGATCAATGGTGGGCAATACACAGGCTGATTCCTGGACAGATCCAGGGCAGCCAGCACCGGTAGAGCGGCGTGGTACAGGTCCACGAGGCAGACGAGGCAGAGGGAGAGGCCGAGAAGGCAGAGGAGGCCGTGGTGATGGAGGGGATGATGGCAGAGGTGGCCGACGTGGAGGCAGGAGAAGGAGGCGTGGTCGACGGGGATGAGGACCAGCCTTGTCACCGATCCGGGAGGAGAGGGGAGGAGAGGAGGATGTGGCTATGCTAGATGTGGCCAGAGGTGGTGAGGAGGAGTAGCCAATAGAGGCTGTTATCCCAGACATCCCAGATATCCCAGCAGAGGCGGAGATAGGTGCCGAGGAGGCAGGCAGAGAGGAGAGAGGTGTCGAGGAGGCAGTTGGAGAGGAGGCAAAGGTTGATGACCTTGGGTTGCTAGGTGCCTACCAGGAGGACGATGATGAGGATGATGATCACGAGAGAGAGATCTGAGATCAAATCCTGGAGGAGCTCGATGAGGAGGAGGATGGGACAGACAAGGCCAGACAGGATGAGAGAGGGGCAAAGGATCCGGACATGGATACATTGCGAGCCCAGGTTGCCTCCTTAGAGGATCAGATGAGAGTATTGATGGCCGAGAGGGATGCCTATCGGGTGGAGAGAGACAGAGCCTTGATGGATAGGGATCAGGCCATAGCGCGGCGGCAGGAGACTGAGCAGCGGTTCACAGAGCTTAGAGCATTATGTACAGGACCATCAGTTGCATTCGCCAGAGAGCTAGTCAGAGCTGGAGAGAGGGAGAGATACTATCGGGACCTATATGAGGCGGAGGTTCCCCTAGAGAGACGGGCTCCCAGTTTTTCAGCGGCACACAGTAGTAGGTCTCAGACTAGGACCCACATGTAGACAGTTAGCACAGAGGGGGTGGATCAGCCACGTAGAGCAGGGCCATATGACAGACCTCCCATAGCTCAGAGATCAGCAAGTTCCCAGCATCATTCTCCCACATACTCCTAGCATGATGGAAGTGGCAGTTCAGGATAGAGATACTGCTTGAGATTATTTAGAGACATTGTATTTTGATCTTATAGCCTGCGGGCTTCCATGTATTATTGATACATTATGACATTATGATGTGACACATTTGAGTGATATATATATATGATTTTGGTGGCGATTCTCATGATATGCATTTCTATGTATGGATTATGCAATCTTTATTTATACATGTGATGTTTATATGATATGCCTATGTGATGGATGAGTATATGTATTTTATGATGTTTATGCAGCTAATGAGATAATTTTAACTCTATGTGATGTATGGTTCTATATGATGTATGATCCTATATGATTATGAGATGCAATGTGATGTTATACAAATGTAGTGTGATGCCCGTATTTACAGTTGCTTTGTACATGAAATGCTTATAATATGTATTGTTTTTAATGTTTATTGTCTATTATGCCATGATGATTTAGATGTAAAATATACCTATATGTATGTATGTTTCTAACATGTATGTTGATGCAAGATGATGTACACCGTTTTGTGTCACAGGACTTCATCATAATGCAAGAAAGAAGAACTGTTAGTGCGGAAAGAAAGATCGACAAAGAATGAAAGATAGAAGATAGATGTTAGTATTAGGAATCTTCGATATTTTTCCGTATCACAAAAGGTATTGCAGTTTATCATCATTGGGTGGGACTAATACAAATGGAGAAAAACACCATGATATGACATAGATCAAGGTGTGCAAGGTCATCCACTTGCTAATAACAGACAGTCGCAGACAAGGATTGTCATTAACTCATACTAAAGGCACAAGTTGCCCCAGTCTTTTTGTTAGGACAAACCACAGATAGCAAACAAAGTAAAAGACGGGTCATGATACGTCATTGCTCCTCTAAATCCTTCATGGAACATCCTTGAGGAAACTAGTAACATGACTCAAAAATCAAATTTTAAAAGACAGTCGACAGACAGCAGTCAAAGAAAATAGAATTCTGATACATCGTTGCTTCTCTAAATCCTTCATGGGACATCCTTGAGAAAGCTAGTAACGTGAATCCCAGTCATCCATACAAGATAAATGATAAGATAAAAAAAAATCCATAAAGTCAATAAGCCAATAAAATAGTTGCCAAAACATGATTTGTTTGTTTGATTTGTTGATTGATAGAGCCTGATTGCAGGAGATACACATACCGGATAAGACTATGAGTATGGTTTCGATGTTATGACTATCTGTATAAGGCATGACAAAGCCTGGTTTCAGAAAGACATGTATCGTATAAGACGTTGAGTCAGATGTCGTTGATGTGATAACCTGTAAAAGGCTATGCTTGACCTTGTCGATTATCCAGGAAGGACTCATCCTGTATAAGACATAGGTTGATTGTTTTGATAATGTCTGTTTCCAAGAAGGACACATCCTGTAGCAGACTTTTGGTTGATCTGTTTTTGTTTGGCAAATTGTTTGATTTGACTTAGAGACATTACTGACTTGTTCACCAGATTAATGCATGACTTGAGACGATGCGTGGACAATTGACTGTGTGTGACGACAAACCCCAAAGGACTTACCTAGTGCGGCCTCGGGGGCTCATCAATTGATGGCCTTGCCTACGTTATACACGCAGAGACCTCGTAGTTTGACTTGACTTGACCGGCAAGACTGACTACAAATAAAAGACGTGTGTGAAAGTGAATGTGACGAACCCTAATGGATTGACCTAGTGTGGCCTTGAGGGCTCATCGATTGATGGCCTTGCCTACGTTATACACGCAGAGACCTCGTAGTTCGACACAACCAATGACCTTTGTCATATAGACATATGGATTGACTCATGACTTTATACAGACAAACCTAAACGGACTGACCTAATGCCTTGGGGGCACATCGGCAGATGGCCTTGCCTACGTCTAGTCGCAGAGGCAACGTAGTTCAACAAACGACAAAGACTGACAAGTGCGACTGACTCTGACTCTGTTTTTGGATTTTTGAAATGTTTTGATTTTTTTGTCTTTTTGAAGTTTTCTGATGTTTTTGTGTTTTCTCAGGTCATTTTGCGATGTTTGTGGATTTTCTATGGTTTTACGTCTTCAACATAGACAATGTAAGAACCAATATGACGCACATCAAGTGTTTGCCCCCAGTCGAGTATAAGACCAATTGACTATGGATAGGGTAAAATGGGGGATATGAAATGCGCTCGATGTCAATCGTTCCAAGTTATGGGAAAGACTACCACTTATTATGAATGGTATATACAAATGACGAACACAAAAGATACGAGATACGTATAAGGATAGGTAGTATGTACAAGGATAAGGACTATGTGCAGGGTAGTGGACTATGTACAGGGTAGATTAGAATAATAGTAGACAAAGGAGCAGAGTTGAGTACACATGGCACCTGTTTGCCAGGTTTTCACCATGGTACCTATCCAAAGCACCACCGAAGTGGTTTTCACTATTGGACGAATGATTTGTCTTTACTATTTTTTAGATTATCTAATTTTTTTGGTGTTACCAAGACACGCCTGTTTGCCAGGTTTTCACCTTGATAATGATTTTTTTTTTTTTCTAATTTTTTTTGTATTTTTGCTAATTAAGACAAAGGCTCCCAGAAGCTATGCGTAGAACTTGTTCAGATGCATACTATTTATTGGTGAGGACAATGGTTCCCCTTCAGGAGTAGAGAGTTGGTATGCTCCTGATCCAAAAGCTTCTGTGACAATATAAGGTCCTAACCAATTAGGTTCAAACTTTCCTGGTTTGTCTCTTTCTACTTGATTATTTGGGTTTTCCATTAAAACTAGGTCACCAATGTCAAATTTTCTATTCAAGACCCTCCTGTTATAGCTACGACGAAGGCGATTCTGGTATGCTTGAAGATGGTCTAGTGCCTTCTGTCTTTGCTCATCTAAAAATTCTAGCTCATGGAGTCTCGACACTCGGTACTCTTCATCATCAATGTGGCCTTTCAGGGACACCCTTAGGGAAGGAATCTCGACCTCAATAGGAAAAATGGCTTCAGACCCAAAGACAAGTGAATATGGGGTAGCACCAGTGGGAGTACGGATACTTGTACAATAAGCCCATAAGGCAGGGTTAAGCTGTAAATGCCAGTCACGACCAACATCATTGACAGTCTTCTTGAGAATTCTAATAATGGTCTTGTTAGATGCCTCCGCTTGGCCATTACCTTGTGGGTAGTATGGAGTGGAAAAGTGATGTTGGATATGAAATTCATCACACAAGTAACGAACTTCTTGGTTCTTGAATGGGCGGCCATTATCAGTGATTATGGACTGAGGGACACCATATCGACAGATGATATAGTTTAGGATAAATCTAGAAATCTGTGTGTCGGTAATGTATGTCATAGGAATGGCTTCAATCCACTTCGTAAAGTACTCAGTGGCAGTGATAATGAACTTGTGTCCATTAGATGATGTGGGGTGGATCTTACCTATGAGGTCGAGTCCCCATTGGGCAAAGGGCCATGGTGACGTGATAGGACGGAGCTCCTGTGCTGGGGCATGTATCAAATCTCCATGAACTTAGCATTGGCGCATTTTTTTACAAAGACATATGAGTCTATTTCCATAGTAGGCCAATAATAACCCAGTCTCATAATCTTCTTGGCTAAGGTAGGATCGCTAGAATGAGAACCACATATACCCTCATGCACCCCACGCAAGGTTGCTTGTGCTTCAGTGGAATCAAGACATCTCAGTAGGGTATTATCTAAGGCACGTCTATATAGGGTGTCTCCGACGATGGTGTATTTGACTGACTTGCGGAGGAATGTTCTACGTTGGTTATTTGATAGGCCAATGGGTATGACTTCGGCATGAAGGTAATCATAGATTTCTTTGTACCATGGGGAATCGGGACCAATGATGTCACACACCATTTCAGAATCTGGGATATCGTAGGCTGGGACCAAAAGTTGTTCCACCAAGAACTCAAACTTAGGCACGTTGTTAGGAATATCAAGAAGTGATGCAATTGTAGCCATAGCGTCGGCTGCCCTGTTTAAAACGCGAGGTATTTGATGAAATTTGACTTTTTCAAAGTACTCTTTAAAGCTATCAGCCATGCACTTGTATGGAGCAAGCTTCTCATCCTTAGTCTCATAATCATCATTTACCTGTCTGATTACTAGTTGAGAATCGCCATATACCTGTAGGTTCTTGATTTTCCACTTGACTGTCATGCGTAACCCTGTCACTAAAGCTTCATATTCTGCCATATTGTTAGTGCATGGAAATGCAATCCTGAATGACTTAGGGATGGAATCACCCTGTGGTGTGATAAACAATATCCCAGCCCCTGAACCATGATTTGTATGTGAGCCATCAAAGTATAGTTTCCATGTTATGTTTGTGTCAAATGTGAATATGAACTCATTAGGAAAGTCTGCAACTAATGAGTGATCTGCCTATATGGGTGTGTCAGCTAACTGATCAGCAATGACCTATCCTTTAATAGCTTTTCTTTCTACATAATGGATATCATACTCACTAAGTATCATTACGCACTTGGCCAATCGCCCTGTTAATCCTGCCTTGCTAAGAAGATATTTCAAAGGGTCTATTTTAGCAATCAACATTGTTTGATGGTTTAACATGTAGTGCCTCAGTTTTTGGGTAGCAAATACTACTGCAAGACAGGCACGTTCAATGTTACTATAGTTGAGCTCATAACCAACCAAAGTCCGGCTGATATAATAGACTGCCCTTTCATGACCTTCATCATCATTCTGTGCAAGCAATGCTCGAGTGATGAATGGGTTGCTGTAATATAAAGAATCAGTGGTCTTCCTTCAACAGGTTGCATTAAGACTGGTGGTGTGAGTAAATATTCTTTAATCAGTTGAAAAGCCTCTTCGCACCTAGTTGTCCATGCAAAGGGTACTCCTTTCTTAAGTAGATGTTGAAAAGGATGTGTCTTGTCTGCTAGCTGCACTATAAATCTTATGATAGATTGCAACCTTCCCTGTAATTTCCTTAGTTGACTAAGATTGTTGGGTGGTGGCATGTCCATGATTGTTT
>VDFB02202960.1:0-28475 GCA_007258455.2 Sequoia sempervirens | reverse complement strand
AAAAACTTAAACTCTCTACCTTAAACTCTCAACCCTCAACCCTTAATCCCTCAACCCTAATCCATCAACCTTTAAACCCTCAAACCCTCAACCATCAACCATCAATTCTCAACCCTCTACCCTATACATTGGATCCTCAACCATAATCCCTCAACCCTATACCCTAAAACCTATATAATCAACCCTATACTATCAACCCTTAACCCTAAACCGTTAAACCTTCAACCTCATCCCTAAACTCTTAAACCCTCAACCCTTAACCCATCAACCATTAAACACTTAAATCCTCAACCCTCTACCCTATACATTAAACCCTCTACCTAATACATTGGACCCTCAACCCCTATCCCTCTCTATTTATCTATATGTCTCACCTCTTTATCCCTCCCTCTCTCCTACACTCTCTAATTGTCTCTATCTACACTCTACCTGTTTCTACATACCTCTCACTAAATAACTCCCTCCCTCTCTCTATCTCTACATCCCTCTCTCTCTCTCTCTCTCCTTAAAACCTTAAACCCTCAACCCTAAACACTAAACCCTCAACCCTTAATCCCTCAACCCTAATCCCTCAACCCTCAACCCTTAAAATATCAATCCCTATTCCGCTAAACCCTAAAACCTCATCCCTCAACCCTTAAACCCTTAAAACCTCAACCTTAAACACTTAAATCCTCAACCATTAAACACTTAATCCCCCAACCCTATACCCTATACATTGGACCCTCTACCCTCAATACAATACCCTAAATCCTCAACCCTATAGGTCCTCAACCTCTACCCTCAATTCTTAACCCTCTACCCTATACATCAAATCCTCAACACTCATATCTCTCTCCTTCCCTCCTATTCTCTCCTCTCTATCTCAATTATCCCTCCATATCTCCCTCCCTCTCTACCCTAATCACTCAACCCTATACCCTCAACTCTTAAACCATTAAATTTTCAACCCTAAACCCTAAAACCTAATCCCTCAACCCTTAAACCCTCTACCCTAAACCCTCAACCCTCAACCCTCAAATCTCAACCCTTAATCCCTCAACCCTAATCCATCAACCCTCAACCCTTAAACCCTAAACTCTCAACTCCTCCCTCAACCCCTCAACCTCAACCCTCCCTCAAACCCTAAACCCTCCCTCTATACCTCTACCATATACATTGACTCTCAACCCTAATCCATCAATCCTACTCTCCTCTACCTCAAACCACCCTAAGCCCTCAACCCTATACCCTCAATTCTCAACCCTCTACCCTATACATTGGATCCTCAACCCTCATATATCTTTCTACTTACTTCCTCTTCTCTCCTCTCTATTTCACTTCTCCCTCCTTCTCTCCCTCCCTCCATCGATGTCTATGTACCCTAATCCCTCAACCCCATACCCTCAACCCTTAAACCCTTAAATCTTCAACTCTAAACCCTCAACCCTAAACCCTTAAACCCTAAACCTTTAAACCCTCTACCCTCCACTCTTTACCCATACCCTCAACCCTCAACCCTAGTCACTCAACCCTATACCCTCAACCCTTAAAATCTCTACCCTAAACCCTTAACCCTCAACCCTAATCCCTCAACCCTTAAACCCTAAAACCTCAACCCTTAATCCCTCAACCATCAATCCCTAAACCCTCAACCCTCAACCTGTAATCCCTCAACCATAATCCCTCAACCCTCAACCCTTAAACCCTAATCCCTCAACCCTCAACACTTAAACCCTAATCCATCAACCCTTAAACCCTCAACCCTCTACCCTCTACATTAAACTCTAAACCCTCAATTCTCAACCCTCTACCCTATACATTGGATCTTCAACCATAATCCCTCAACCCTATACCCTAAAACCTATATACTCAACCCTATACCCTCAAACCTAAACCCTAATCCCTCAACCCTAAACCCTTAAACCCTCAAATATCCCTTAAACCCTCAAACCTTAACCCCTCAACCCTTAAATTCTTAAACCCTCTACCCTATTGTGGACACATAAAACTTATCCCTTTTTGCTTGCTTGATATGGGAATAATTGATGACAAATTGGACCTAATGAGGCCTTGATTTAGTGTTGTGAGGTGTTTTACACATCCAAATTTGGTCTTGGACCCTTGCAAACTGAATAAAATGCATCTAACAATGTCTTGTAAAGGTGTTGTAAATGACTTTCACACTTTTCTAGACTTTTCTAATTAAATATTATTTTAATTAAAAAGTTAGCTTTTCCCTCTTCTTCTATAATTAAATAATTATTTCAATTATTTAATTATTCATTATCCTTTTCTTATATATTTTTTTAAATATTTAATTATCCCTTCCCTCTCCATTAAATAATTATTTTTAATTATTTAATTATATCATTATTTGTTCTCACCTTTCTTTTTAAATAAATAAAATTAATATTTTATTGATTTCTTCTAAGTTGGCCACCTAAATTAAATAATTTTCTCCAACAACCTCTTTTTATGTTCCAATGTTATTTACCACCTCAAGTCTTTATCTATCCATGTCTTTCTTCTCTCAATTAACCTCCACCCTTGATTAAGTTATTTTCTAATTTAATCTTGGCCCTTGATCATGATCCTTATTCTTAACTCTTCTCTATAAAAGAAGACCTTTAACCCTAATCCATTATTATCATTCATCATTCATTCATAATTCATTCATCATTCATTATCTATCTCAAGTCAAGCAAGCTGGGGTTTAGCATTTTGAGTCTTCATAAGGAAGCATCTTCAAGAACATCATCAAGGAATTCTTGAGAGCAAAATTCTTCATCAATTGTTGTAGCAATTCAAGATCCTTCATCATGGAAAGTTTCTAATTGCATTATTTCATATTTCATGATTGATTATCTTATTTCATCATTTTGGTTTAATTACCCAAATGAGGTTTGACCAAGGCAAACCCCCAATCCCTAACAATCAACATTTCTTCTCTCTTCCTTTGTGTGATTGCAGATTTAGGTGCTTAGATGGCTTGGACATGATTGAAGAATAGGTTTCAAATTTTTTGAAGTTATCTCCCTATTGGAAAGGTCAAAACCTACACAAAAAGTCACCAACAATGCTAAAAATTAGGGATTCAGATCCAGACACCTGAAGGTGCAGATTGAGCAAACTGAAAGCTTTAGATTCCATTTTTGAGTTTTTAGAAAATCCAAAATGGACTAATTCACCCAGAGTGGTGAATGAGTCCCACTGTACTTATTTTCTAGAAATTTTTGTAGTTTTGGACACCCATTTGGCTAAAATGGGCCTTGGTGCAGTTTTCCAGAACTGGGACTAATTCGCCCAGAATGGTGAATGACTCCCACTAGGCCTAAAAATCAACACTTTCAGAATTTCAGAGTCATTTCTAGTCTCCAGCAAATTTACAGGTGCACACATTCAATTTTACAGCTTTCAGTTTTGTTTTACTTGCATTTCTATTCATCTTTCTAGGTCTTTTTGCATACCTCACTGTGTTTTCAAACAAGTTACATTTCTTAGGTTTAGCTTTAATAATCACCTTTCTTTTTTAGTTTATTGCATTTAGACATTGCATCTAGGAATATTCCATCCATTCTTGCATTAAGCTTGAGTGTTTACATTGCATTTTGGCCCATCTTTCTCCCTTTAGGTGAAAAACCTAGAAGTGCAAGAAAGACCCTTGGAAGCCAAAATCTTTGTTCACATTTTGAACCTACTTTTCAAATACCTTCTTGTCTGATTTGGAGTCCATCATCATCCTAGAATTACCTTGCATTGTATTTTTCATTAGTTAAGTTGCATTCCAGGTTTCAAATTTTGCATTAGTGAAAGTGCATAAAGGTTGCATTTTTGCATCTTAAATCATTAAAAAATCCAAAATTTTGCATTTTCATCATAGGTCTACATCATACAATATACAAAACATAAAAACCAACCAAAAAAATCTGAAAATTCTGAAAAAAATCCCTACTGGGACTCATTCGCCACCTTGGGCGAATTAGTCCCTTTGCACCCCTAAAACTACCTTATACAGTGCTAGAAATCCTATTTCTGCACTTATGTTTGCTGCCATTAACTATCTATATCAATTGGCAGAGTTCCTATTACATGCATTTCACTAAATCTAGCTTAATTTTTCTCATTTCATGCATTGCTTAATTTCAAATTTGCATTCCCACATTGTTGCATAGTGTAATCAGTCAATTATCATCTGAAAATTGCATTTCCTTTTAGCCCTTTACATTGCATAAATTACTTTTCAAAAAAAAATTAGTTTCAATCTTTTCCAAGTTTGCACAGAAAAAGTTAGTCAATAAGCATGCTAGTCATTCATTCAATGCAATCCCTAGCTATGATAGTCTCTTAGTACAAGAGAGTGAAAATGAAAATTCTTTTCTTAAACTTACACTCCCTTCTATCTCTCCCATTTGTGAGGATGATGTGTTAGAAGGGAATACAAACATAGATAAACATGATGATCATAATTGTACTTCTCCCGATACCTCTCCTTTTAGTGATGAAGGTATCATGGCAAAAGAAGGTACAATCTTTGAGAATCATGAAGGTCTTGTTTGTCCTTCTCCTCATTCCCCTTGGGAATATAGTATAACAATACAAGATGAATGCATTTCCACCACTTTACCTAGTCTCCATTCATCTCCCAACACCTCCCCTATTTGTGTCAATGCTTTTGTGAATCATCATGACAAACACATTTGTGAGGAGGATATGTTGGTATCAAGAAACCCAATGATTGAGATTTATAACATTATTTCTCTCCTTCCTAATGTTCCTAACAATTGGAAGGGTCTATTTGAGCATGAGGATCCAATCATTGGCACACATAAAAATCATAATTGTCCTTCCCCTAATATCTCTCCTATTGGTGAAGAAGATATTATGGTGTTACACGATCCAATCAATGAGAATCATGAGAATCTTATGTGGGAAAACATCATAGAACAAGAAAATTCAACCATGGATCACCTTACTTATGATGAAGACATTTTGGAAGAACCAATCCTTGAATGTCAAGACCATTTGGATTATTGTTCTCCTAAAAACTCTTTCTAGGGAGACTATTCTAATGCAAGAAAATAATAAGTCTTCCTTAGATGATAACAAACATGTGATTCTAGATTACCCTGTATTAGGGATACATCAAACCAAGACTGTTGAGGTTATGAATGCACAAGTGTCCATTAGATCCCCCTTGATCAATGAACATCATACATACCCCGTGGGACATCTTAAGAATTCTCTAACTCTTTACCCACCATCACACAAGCAACAACCTCAAAACCAACCTGAACTCATCCTTTACCAACCAAGTTAGAATGACATTGCTCACATATATAAAAAAGTATATACAATCAAAGTCAATCCCACACCTGAAAAATCTTATGAAACAACAAGAAAAAGGATGTGATGCTATAGAAAAAAGTATCCATGCCCCTCTAGAGCCTAAAACACAAGCACCAAATCATGGTATTGTTGATTATCCTTTCATAGAAATCAACCCGTCCAACAAACCTTCACTCAACATCAATACTATCATACAAGACTCTTCCAAGACAACTGTAACTTTGTACATCCTAAACTCATAGACATCTCATTAAACATGTATCAAGCAGACACTTTGTTTACTTATCAAAATAAATAACATTAGTTGCTGATCCTTTCCATGCAATAGTTGTAGGATTATAACATACTCACTACTGCATGTTTTCCATTCATCGCAAGTGGAAGCATATCATCATCCATTTCAAGCTCACCCTTGTCCTGTACTAAGTGGGGGCAAGGGGTTAAGTAGCCTTGTCCTCTTATGTCACTTGTCATTGCTTCTTTGGTTAGTCGTTAACCTTTCATGAACATTAAGATTAAGCTTGGGATGTGGACACCATGCCTTAAGTTGGCTTGCATGTGACATACTCATTCATGATGTAGCTCATTTCAGAAACATATGACTTGGCATAGGGATTTCCAAGTTGGCTCTCATGTCTTCTATAATTGGCTACTTTAAAGCAATTGCTCACAATGATTGTGTAGCAACCGCTTTAAAGTGGGGGCATACATAGATGACATCTTTTGACAAAAATTTCATGGCATGATTTTTATTTTTGTGATGTGTCCTCTTCTTGGTGGTGTCATTGGGTTTGATGTTATCTAGGCGTGTATGATCAACTGGCATGGCATGATGCAAATGAGGCATCCCATGGGAAATGATTTGACACTTTGACTTGTCCTCTCTTGGAGACATTAGGCACAATACTCCCCAAGAAGAAGACCTCACATGAATGAAGCAAAATACCCTTTACCAATTTTTTTACATTACATTCAAAAAAAATTTACAAAAGCATTTTCATGGTCGTTCCTTATAAAAGTTATCATGAGGATAACTTTGGTATGGTTTGCATAATGGGAAGCCGACACATTGGCATGAATTTCTCATTATACGGTGGGAAGTCGACACACTAGCATGAATTTCTCACTAAATCACTTCTTTGGGACAACTCACCCCACAGACGACCTAAAGTTTTGTGGCCCCAAAGTGAGCACATATTTGATCTACCTCATTTTTCCTTCCTTTAGTTCTTGTCATTGCATGATTGCATATCTTGTTTTACTGCAAATCATTCACCCTTATGTGTGTCCTTTTGTGCTTATGTTGGTTTGACCTAGGATCTTGGATCTTGGGGGCTTGACTACTTCCTTCATTTTTTCCATCCTTGGTTGTCCAATTTGGTATTGTTACCTATAGGTAAATAAGGTATCATGTCCCTTCAACTTTTGTCTTCCTCGGTCTTCAATCTTTTATTTTTCGCCTATGTCTAAAGTATTTTCCTTCATTTTAGTCTCTGTTGCAGGTTCCTCTAAGCTTCTAACTTCTTGTCACGCATTCTATGAGTTTTGAAACCTAAGTTGTTGGAGTTGTGTGTCTTTAACTTTGTCGTCGGGTTCAATTTTTTCCTAACTTCCCTATAGCCTGACCGGTTCTTTAGTGGTGTCAATAGAGTCGGTCCATTGTGAAGTCGGGGAGTCAGAGGTTTTGATAACTTCGTAACTCCCAACTTTAAGTTACAGAGTTTTGGTCTTCTGCGACAAGGTAACATGTTGTTCACCTGCATGTTTTGAGGTGCCACTTATGCATTTAATGAGGCATACTTTACAACCTAGAGATGTCTTATCAAGGATTTTTGTAAAGCACACAAATCTTAGGGTTTTCTTTACCGAGGATTTAAATAAAGAACCATATTACATCAACACCAAACGCACGTCCTATCATTTGCACAACTTAAGGTGGTGAATATTTATTTGGTCGAGCTTGCAATAGAACCTCTATCATCTTCAATTATTTCTTCAAGCGTACAAGTGTTTTTTTTATGTAATGTGAGCTCATGCAGTCTAGAATTGAAAAATGTCGGCTTGACATAAGGGACATAGAGCTGGGATCCTTTAAGTTGGAAGAATTCTAGGTGCGCCAGGAAAGTGATAAAAGAACTTCTATTTACAAAAAAATATTAGAGTGGATTAGCTCACGCTAGGGGTTTTCCAGAAGCCATTCTGAGCATGGACCTAATAGGTGCATGTGTCAGAAGATACAATCCAGACAAACATGAAATCAAAGTTGTGGACGGGATTGTTATTGGTAGAATTTCTCTTGGAACTGTTTCTCACGTACTAAGGATCCCTGAGAGAATACCCATGAAGGACATGTCTGTTGCAACGACTGGTGAATTTTTCAAAGTCAATGAAAGCTGGTGCAAGAATTCTATGGCCAAAGGATGGTTGAAATAAAAAAAAGAGGTAAGTCACAACTACTCGCTAAACTTACAAGAATACATTTGAAAGGAGAAATTGCAGATGTTATTGCTCTGTTGCATCGTATTGTTGGGAATGCACAAATTGAGTCCTATGAGGATTGGATATGTCAATTTATTTTGGATATATGTGGTGAAAATGTATTCATTGATTGGGATAAGATAATTTGCTTCCTTTTGAACGAACAATTGGTCAATTTTTAAAAAATAGCTACTTTCAATCTGTGTTCTTGCTTAACATATATTATATCTAGTCAAAGATCATTTTGGCCAGGATTAAAACCATAGATACCCCCAACTTCTGACATGCCTGTGTATAAGTGCTACCCTTAGTTTACTAAGAAAGTCATAATGGGATATTTTTCCCTTGTTAATGATGCATTCTTAATGGGAGCTATAAGGAAATTTGATGGGAATCCTGAAGTATGTTTTTCTTTTGAGTCAATGTATTTGGTGTCAGAATTTGGAAGTTTTTTATATTCAATTTGATATATTTTCCTATTTGAGGATAGGAGTTTTTGAGAAAGCCCCACTAAAATTAGCTAGATATCCTAAAGATTTGCTGGTGTTCCTAGAGGTCTGTAGACAAATTGTCGTTGTGAATGTGAAATACTTGAATATGGGGAAATCGGGGTATCCTTTCCCATTGAAAACTCCATCTTTCACATGCAAAAATAATCAAATGGCCAAATTTGTTGAAGGTCTTCTCAAATAATATAATATCCAACATTTATTCATGAGGGCTAATTTTGATAGCAAGGGTTTTGTGAAATGAAATTTATATGAAGGAAATTCATATCAACATTAGCTTTCCATTTAGGACTTTTGGGAAGATTGTGCTAATAAAAATGAAGTCCTAAAAAGAGATTACATGAGGTTAACCCTTGAGTAGATACAAAATTTTGGTCTACCTTTCCAGATTCCCGAGGGTACAATTGATGATTCGGTGGTCATTGATCCTGAATATGATAAATTGTTAGAAAAATATCATCCCAAGGTTGACTGGAATGAAAATGAAGTCTTGGATATGAACATATGGGATGCCCTAGTCAAGAAAAGAACTCAAGATTGGTTGGAAGGAAAATTGTGACAAGTGGCAGGTTCTAGTCAAGAACAAAAATCTTCTCAAAAAAATGAACAGGGTTCTTCTCAGACAATTACAGTTGGCACATCCTCAGGGAGAATGGCTACAAGATCTTAAAGTGTAAATTCATAGTCTAGGGGTGATGGTGAGAAACCAGAAGAGATGGTTAAAGTAAAATCGGTATGTGAACAGGATAGTCCATCTACCCCTACTCCTAAAAAGAAGGTCAATCAAACAAAACCTGTGTATAAGGATTCAAATGCTATTTTCAAGAATTTTTTTGAAGATAATACTTTTCCTCCATTTTCTAAAGTACTCTCTTCCCCAGTGGAAAATATACCAATTACTCCTGGTGAGTCCAGAGAAATCACTCTAGAGAATAAGAATTCTACTTTGGTTGAAGCTTCCCCAGTATGGTTGAGGAAAGCAGTGGAGAAAAAGAGGAAGTGCACTCCTACAACAACAGTTGGAGTAGATACAATTCCAAAGCTGCTCCAAGCTTCTTCAAGACCAAAGAAAGCTTAGAAAATGTCAAGAATACCGACTGATCCTACTTCTCATAATCAAGTGTTGGAAATTGCTGACCCCATAAAAGAACTAAATGAGAATGAGATAAAAGTAGCTAATTATAAAGTCACACATGTCAATATGGGGCCCCAGACACTTGAAGGTGATATATTTCATGCTGACTATTCAACAATGCTTTGATCAAGCGGGTAAAGGAAGAAAGGAAAGAAAAAGTGGCATTGCAATCCCATGTTCTTGATTTGAAGAACTTTATTTCTTATATAGTTCCTTCTTCTATATCTAGTGGAGCCTCAATTTCTTAAGTAGGAATCATTGATGAGTCCACAATGCAATTGATTAGAAAGAATCTAATCTATTCTAAAAGTGTCAGCAAATGGATTGATGATATGCTTGAAGAAACTATCCTCTTTATCATTAAGTCTATGATTTTCTACACTCAAATGGTTGACAAAAGGAAGGAGTTGATGGAAAAGCTACAAAAAATCAGAAAAGATCATACTAGTCTTATGTGCTCTCACTAGAAATTAAAGAGTTTATTTCCATGGATTGTATGACATTGATTAATGAACAAATTGTAAGTGATCAAAAGGAGTTAGATCCTTCATGGCCCAATTCATTAGAGTGGAAATTGAGCATCTATGACACCCTGGTAAATGAGATTCCTATAGTACTTGAGAGATACCTAGACATGCTGGTGGAGATAAAGGGAAATTGTCATGACCTAAAGGTGGAGATAACTAATGAATTTGATGAAAGAATTCTGGACTCAAAGGAGGTTTGTTTGAAATTTAAAGAAATATTCAACAAGGAGATGGTTGATCCTGCCACCATGACTAAAGAATCTTTCTCAAAGCTTAGTAGACTGCAGGTTTATCTCACTTCCTTTGAAATAAAATAAAGTAGGAGGTCTAACACATTGAACGAGTCTGAAGTAGTTCTAACCAAAGTAAGAACCAGATAGAAAATTACTAGTTCTCTAGGGAGCAAGGAGTTACTTGCAATTATTTCCAGGTATAGGAATTACAAAACTAGGATGAAGGTGCAAGAGAAGCAGTTACAACAAGAAGCTGTCAAAGATCTGGAAGATGAAGAGGCTGAAGCGGCAAGAGATGATGCATAATTAATTTTTAGTATTCCATGATACTTTCTTTGTTTTGGCTCTTTAAGTTTAAGACTCTTTTAATTATTCGGTGCAGTTACTTTCAAGAAACCGTTACCAAGACAATCTATTTATGCTTTAAATATGGATTCAACTGATAGGCTTAGGATCTTTTGGGAAAAAAATATTTTCTTATTAGAGAAAAACTTTGTCATCTAAATATTTGCTATCTGTTATTTTGATATAGAAGACAATGGTGGAGTTTTTGCATGCATAATCTTTGAATCATGGTTTATGAATTTGTTCTACTTATGTTGAATGTTCTGCGAGTGTTTAATCTATGATTGGGATAATATATTTTTTGACTTGTTGCATCATTGTAGTATCATTTATTTGTGAATAGGGATTCTATGGTGATATTTGATTTTATTCTAGTTGTGAAGTATTTTTCAATTTTATTTTATGAAGTTGTTGAATACCTTTAAAGATTTTTGGTTAAAAGCCCCTACCTTTATTTGTTTTCTGGTTAAAAGCAACATAAGTTAAAGATTATTCCTTGAATATAAAATGAAGGTAGCTGCCACCTTTTAAAATAAGCAAAGAATCAATCTGAAGAATTATATCATTTTCGATTCAATTGTGGTTACATTTGTCACCTTTGCGGGCATGAGAATATAGAGATAGGTGATCAATCTATCAACCAACAAATTTTTGGTGACTGCTAGGGAATAACTTAGAAAAATAATTATTGTATAATGAGTTGCTCTATGAATAATTGTAATGGTTCTTCAGAGGTGTAATACTCCTATCCTTCAGCCTAAAATAGATTTTTTAGTTGGTGATAAAGAAGATATAATTACTAGTCTTAGGCTGCTAGCTTGGTAATAGAGAAGAACCGACTATCAGTATCACAGGGTTAATGGAGTATTAGAAGAAGAGGAGGAACTTGGAGATATTATTAGAGAAAATGCAATGCACTTTGAGAATGCTCAGGAGATTGTGTTCCTAGAAAATGTACCAACTCTGGCTAGAAGAGTAAGAGCTCCTCCCACACAGGCTCCTAGAAATTAGGCAAATAATAGGAAAAATCCTCTGCGAAATGATTAATAGACAAAAGTTGGCGACTTCGTTGGTCTATAATTGTCTTGTGAAAACTTGGCTTCTAAAAGGTATACTAGGAGTGATAAGAAAAAAGGGCTTGTGGACAAATATTTTGAGTTCTTAGAAACTGTTGATTTTTCATATTTTCCACCCACCCGAAAAGTCAAGTCTATCAGCAGACCATCTTCTCCTCCTCCTCCTAAACCTAGTGTAACTAGGGTTCCAAAAATATCCCACCAAGCACTTATTTTGTGTGGTACTACCCTTCCAACACAGGTACATTTTCCTCTAGTAATGGCACAACCCCAACTAGTCCCATGGGTGGTCATCATAGGTCCTCTAACCTTTGGATCCAGTGCACAACTCCATGACTTACCCAAAGGTTTAGGAAAGATCATACCCAAATTTAGTGGAGATAGAAAAGTTTCTCTCAATGAGCATATGAAAGCTTTCTTTGCCACCTCTTCTATTCTTGCAATACAACATGAGGATGTTGCTATGAGAATCTTTGTAGAATCTTTAATGGATGCTATTGCCGACTAGTTTTATTCTCTCCCCAATGGCTCTATTAACAATTGGGCCACCTTAAGAACAAGATTTGAGAATAGATTTAAGTTTGCAGAAGATGATCAAGTCTTGGTTTTTCAATTGGGTTCAATGAAGAAGGAGATTCATGAGTCAATGAGGGATTTTGTGGCTAAGTTTAATAAGTTGTATAATAGAATTACTGCAAACATGAGGCATGGTGTTGGATTGTTGAAAGCAATGTTCATTAAAACTCTTCCGCTAGATGTGAATTTTGTAATGCCCCGCCATGCAACCCCAAAGAAAACTAATACATCTAACATTTATGGCACAATTTTTTTTTAAAACAATTAAAGTGTATAAATTAGATTTAAAAGATTACAAATTAAACACCTAAGTCCTTTGGGGTACACGAGGTGACATTACGTAATTAACCCATTCATTCAGTTAACTTAAATTTTAAACATTAATAAATGATAAACAATGTGACAAGAATAAACCATATGAAAACCATACCTGCATTTATAATAAATTAAACATGGAAATATAATGAATATATTTCCACAGATACAACTTAACACTAATGATATTTACAACTATAGTTCAAGAATGAATTACATAGTGTGCTTATACATTACATCAATATTTGGTTATATCTCATTGAATACATACATAGGATTACATCATAAGTCTTCCCAACACATGTGGGAGTAATACATCAATACATAAAGTGTAACTGAAGTACAAGTATACATCTGGTAACATGCGAACATTGGATCAAGCTATGTATGCACAACTCTACACTGAATGGTACAATTGCATGATAGGGGACCCAACGGGGTGTGTAGCACGTTCCACCCGACCACCCCCATGCTAGGAGTAAATAAGGAAGGATCCCCGACCAAGAACATCCAAACAGAAACACAAGACTAAACTCCAAGTATGAAAAGAAAGAGTACAAATAAAGGAAACATAATATCAAAAGATGACTTCCAGGGGCTAGCAACAATAACAACTCAAGGGAATGCTAGAGGAAATTCCAAACAAAACCAATTTCCAAAATCATAGATCAACATTAAATCGCCATAAGAGGTGCCAACAATAATAAAATTCCAAGCTCATCAAATGAGACCGCATAATCAATCAACAATAAATATCCAAGGGCACCTTTCACCAACACCAATAAAGTTTCCATGAGGCATAAATGCAACATTGAATAACTAAAAGGAGGCTACAAAGACAACATTAAGAAATAATTTCCTTAATAATATAAGACTCAACCGCCTCCAGATACACACAAAATCAAATGCAAGGGAAGCTATGGGAGAGTGTCATTGAACAGTCCTACATGGGTTATCCTGACTGCCTTTCTCTAGGTGTCGGCCCCCATCTATGGTTATCATGATGGCCTCTCTAGGCACTAGCCCCATAGGGTGACTCGTGCGGAACCGTTAACCTCTCATGAAGACAAGACAATGATCTTGCCAACCATGGCCTTCTTAGCCCACCTTTAGTCTATGAAATCCCTAATAGGTGGATGAGGCATCCATAATTATCTTATTAATGTTTTACTACCCATCCATTAATTAATTAATTAGGTTATCACTTGTTACTCTAACTCTAACGTGGGTTATCCTGATAGCCCCTTTGTGCACCGGTGCCCATGTAGAGCCACTCTCCCTAAAAACCCAAAACATAACATCAAATTCCAAGGGGTTGTACCAAAAAGAAACTAAATCACAACATGAAAGCATCCGTGAGGAAAAAATAATCTCACCAATAATCATATGTATAAAATACTCACGAAATAGGTACCACCCTAGCATAATTCCAAAATCACAATTACAACCAAGGTATAAACAATATCAAATCCAAAGACATCTTAATAAATAATAAATTTTCCCACGCCTCTAGAAGCCTAAGACCAAAACCCACAACTCCTAGTGGATAAATTCTATGACCTAAGGGGTTCCCACATGTTTATACATCAACTCATAGAAATTGGCCCCAAGGAAAAAAACAACACAAAGCAATAAATAATAACTTGCAATACACACAAAATAAGTATCAACATTAAATTCTTTAAAACAACATTCACATTTTAACAGGAAAACCATAATGATGTTTTAATGCCATTTTCTAATATAATCTCATTTTGAGAAATAATTAACATTAAAACCCATTTCTATGATTTATACAAACATCTAATTTATCCAATAAATATTTTAACAAAAGTTTCTCAATATCACTTATTAAAATACACTTGTTTCGATTCAGCCTATCATGACATAAAATCAAGCATTGAAAACATCATATGATTAATATATTTTCTCATAAATATATATGTATATATATATATATTATATATATATACATATACATGAATGTATATACATATATATATCTATATATATATATATGCATATATATATATATAATGTTTTATATTAAATATATATATATTATAAATATACATATATACATATATATCTAATTATATATATATAAATACAAATTAAATTTTAAATTATACGAAATTTAAAAAATAAAAAATAAATAAATAAATGAACAAAAATGCCTCCATTGAGGAGGTTGTGAACCTCCCAAATAGGGAGGTCGCGACCTACCCAATGGTCGCGCAAGTCAGCCAAGAGGCTGTCGTGCTAGTAGCCACTTGGACTACTGTGTGTAGCCCTTATAGACTGTGCACAACAATCCAGTGGCTACTATGTACGATAGTCCTTGACTATTGGGCAGCCATTGGATGCTTCCAATAGGTAAACAAACAGGGGGGGTTGGGTACAGACTCTGCCGTCCCTTCCCCAATACATTATTTTTTATAAATTTTACATAGCCCCCCTGTAATAATCAAATTTTATATTTAAAAATAAATAATTTCTTCACCCTCAGAAAGAGTATATATATATATATATATATATATATATAACCAGAAATCTAAAATAATTTTCATTCTTAGGTATAAAAATATAGAACACACACACACACACACATATATATATTTTAAAATAGATTTTCTGATCTCTTCAAACCAAACCACATACAGGCATAAAAAACATATATATATATTCCAAATATATATATATATTTGTATATAAATATACATAAGTATATATTAAAAGAAATTATAATAAATATCAATCTGACTTTCTTTCAAATAAATTGTAAATCTGGGCATGCATATTTTAACCCCAGAATAATCTATTTTCTTTTTTTTTTCTTTTCCAAACAAGTATTTAACAACTAATTTTATTGGAGAAGAACCAAAGGGTTTTCTATAGTTTTTTCTACAAAATATTCAAAAGTTTCACCAAAACAAATGTTCAAAAACACCATCTTCTTTTAAATAAAATTATCAAATTCGAGCATGACAGGAAAGATATTTATTTTTCTTATAGAAACTAACAGAAAAAAAGAATTAAATGGAACAAAAAGGGAACCTAGAGTCCTATGTTTGATGACGAATCCACAACATGACAACCCTTCTTCCTCTTTTGAACATAGTCTTCCTTAGCAGTTCCTTCTCCAATCCCTTCTCCCAAGATAAATTTTGAACCAATCTATTTTATTTTCCTTTACAGATAGATTAACAGAGAAGTACACACATATTTTTCTTTCAAACTGTTGTTACTTCTTCTCCCCAAAAAACAAAAACCATTCCCGTGAAGCGAAAACTTCTTCTTTTTCACAATAATAAAAAATAAAGAAAAATAAATAAAGCTCTTTCTTTTTGAAAAATCTACAACATGCATTGGTCCCTTTTTCTTGATTTTAAAGCTCACATTTATCCCACTAAATTAATTAAAAATTTATTTATTTTTAATCTTTATCTTCACATGATAATATCTTTAAATTTTGTAATTTAAATATTTGAAAGAGATAATCTACAATTCTCAACAACATTATTTATTTAAATTAATTAATTTATACCTTTTAATTAATTAAATAATTTTTAAATTGCAACATTTAAATCTAACATTAAACTTAATTACAATTACCTGTAAATAATCATATCAACAAAATAACATTAATTCATCACACATAAAATAAAGATTAATTAAATAACAACTATTCACAAATTAAAATAAATAATCAACAACAACCAATACTGAAACAACAACGAGGTTGAGATAATGACATTGTAAGACTTACAACGAGGTGATGAACTTGGGACGGGGACACTTCCTTATCAACTCCCTTTTCAACATCATACCCATTGGGTTTATGAGACACACTCAAACCTGTCAAGCAGGTGGAGTCGGTGTCTTGTACCTGCATCATGTATAGAAGAAAACGTTAGTAGCATGAAAATCTCCAATACAGACACACTATGAAGGTAATTGCGGGGTAGCAGGGCACTCACAAGTGAGTGATGCCACTCTGTCCTTTCACCAATACTCACTAGCAAACACATTAGAAACCATAGCAACATAGAATCAAAACATCACCATCTATATTATTAAAGAAAACCATAACACAACCAAATAATATGATCACCACATAATGTATCATCAACCATCATAAGTAATATCAAGTGCAACAAACCAACTAAACTATGAATCCACACAACCAAGTACAGAGTGAACTAATCACCATCACAAACCAAGTACATAACCAACACAAAAGAGTATGTAAAAGTATTAGCAACACAAGGGGTATTACAAATTTCATTATTAAAAGGGAAGGTGTAGCTGATTTAGCTGTTGAACAAGATAGGGTTGTATCAATAGAAGATGATCTGATTATTTCTGGAAAATGGAAGAAATAATTACAAACTGGTAAGCCTTCACCAGTGAATTCTACTAATCCAGTCATTCAAAGATTGGCTAATGACATAATTACTCTTAAGAGGCAAATGCAAAAAGGTTCCACACATACCCCTTATCAAGATGTTTCCAAGAATTACCAAGTAGCTCCCAATAAGATGCTTTCATTGCCTGCTCCAAACCAAAGGTTGGCAATTGAAGTTCCTTCTTCCTCTAGTAAGGGGAATCATTGTAATTTCCATTTGAATTCAGATCATGATGGAGGTACTTGTCTTGAGATGATTAGATTCATGCAAATGCTTTCAACGAATGAATGTATTGTTGAACCACAAGTGGAGGAGCCGAGTCCATCCAATGATGCTGGCATGAACTTCTTTGAGTTTGTATCAAAAGCCGAAGCAAGAGAGGATGTATATGTTAGAGTCAATGATCCTAATTATGTTTTTTTCACTAGAGAAGAACATGCCAAAGATGATTAGGCTACTAGCTCATCTTCAGCCCCAAAGTACATTTTAACAAAGCAAAAAAAGCAAGAGAAAAATGCTCCCACTAATGTGCAAGCTAAGTACCATCTTCTTCATATTCTTCCCCTCTTTCTTCTAGTTCATTTGACATAGTTGAGTCTTGCAAGAATACCAAAATTCAAATTTCACAAACTGAATACTTGAGACTCAATCCCTCAGAGCTAGATAGGCTAGTGAGATATGTTAAACAAGAGCCTTCATTGTCCCAATGTAATGCTAAAATTTTTGATAATAGTGAAGCAAATCTTGATAATCACATTTTATCTAATACTGTAGATAAACCTTCAAGCTCACAAAACCCATTCATGAAACCAAAATCTTTTTATATATCATTATATATTGCTGGTTTTAGGCTGAGTAATTGTATTATTGATTCTGGAGCTTCTAAAAATGTGATACTTGCTCAAATAGCCAAAGCCCTGGGTTTGTCTGATACCTCTTCCTAAGGAAAATTTTATTCCATGGATGGGTCCCCAATTGCTATTATTGGTCAAATTAAAGATGCTCAAGTAGCCCTAGCTTCTTTTCCTAAAAAGAGGTTGAAATTAACTATATTGGTTGTTGATATCCCTGCAAGCTATGTCATGCTCTTAAGTATGAGTTTTTGTAAATATTTGGGTAGAGAGATTCAGATGGATTGGTCTCATACCTTAATACCTTTAGATGGAAAGAAGATTTTTCTGAATGTTGAACCTAAGGCCAAGTTTATTGTTTTAAATTCTAGCGATCCAAGAATAGATATTCTATTTGTTGAAACTAGACCAGGAACCTATATGTGCACTTCTGATCAAGAGGGAAATTTGAACTCTATTAGCCCTAATTTAGTAAATGAATTTTGGACACTCGAATTTGATGGAAGTTGTGCCAGTGTTGGATCAGGTGCTGGAGTAGTTTTCATTTCACCTAATGGCTATAAATTCCCCTTTTCTTTCAAATTAGATTTTTCTAATACCAATAATACGGATGAGTATGAAGATTTGTTGCTTGGTCTAAGTGTAGCCAAAGAAAAAGGTAACAATTGAGGGTTGTGGGAGATGTAGAATTATTAGTGAAGCAAGTGAGAAAGATGTACATTGTGAATAATGGTCAGCTTAACCACTATAGGATCAGAGTTTAGGATTGTATAGAAGATTTTTGATACTTTTTCAATAGAGTCGGTCCCTAGGGAATAGAATGCTAGGGCTGATTCCTTGGAAATTTCAGCATCATTGCTTTTCTTGCATCCAAACTTCAAAGATGGGTCCTATAAGATTGAAATTGTGTATAGGCCTAGTGTTCCTAATAATGTAAATCATTGGCAAGTGTTCAATAATGATCAACTGATTATTGAGATTTTAGAGAAAGTTGAAGCCTTTGCTCATATTTATTTTGAAGGTAGAAATGATGAAAATAATGATGTTGTAGAAGGTGACGTTGTTGCTCCTGATGGAAAGCAAAAGGAATTTATTAAATTGAAAGGTAATAAGATTCCAAAGGGTTTAGTTCATCTTGAACATTTGTTCAATAGACATGATCAATATTTGAAACAAAAAGAAAAGGTCTCTATTGAAACATCTGTTGAGTATGATAAGGTGAATATTGGTACAAAAGATGATCCTAAGATTATTTTTATTGGAAAGTGTTGTTCTCAAGAAGAGAGGGAGAGACTAATCTCTCTATTGACACATTATAGGGATGTTTTTGCATGGTGTTATGTAGATTTAAAAAAGTTTAGGAATGGAGAATTTCAACATAAAATTCCATTGAAACCTGGTGCTATGCCTTACAGGAAGAACCAACAAACTTATAATCCTAAGGTTGCAAAGGCTATTTTAAATGAAATTGATAAAATTCTCAAGGCTAGGATTATTTATCCCATCCATAATTCCACTTGGGTGGCCAATATAGCTCTTGTCAGAAAGAAGAATGGGGAAATAAGGATATGTGTTGACTTCAGAAACTTAAATAAGGCATCCTTAAAAGAGAATTACCCTTTACCAGTGATGGATCATATTCTGTAAATAGTTGTTGGTTCTGAAATAATGTTCATGCTTGACAGCTTCTCAGGCCATAATCAAGTCAAAGTAGATCCAAAAGACCAGCATAAAATGACATTCACCACATCCATTGGTGTTTTTTCTTACAATAGAATGCCATTCAACCTTATCAATGTAGGGGGAACTTTCCAAAGGGCCATGGACTTATCTTTTGGTGATCTGAGGAATAAAATTATAGTAATTTATTTTGATGATGTAACAAATTTTTCTAAAAGGAGAGCCAATCACTTACATGATATAGAAGTAGTATTACAACGTTGCAGAGAAGAAGGTATCTCTTTAAATCCTAAAAAGTCTATCTTCATTGTAACTAAGGGAATACTCTTAGGTCACATTGTCTCAAAGGATGGAATCAAAATAGATCTAAAGAGGGTGAAAGAAATCATGCAATTGGGATTACCTTCCAACAAGGATGGTATTAGATATTTCTTTGGTCAAGTGAACTTTCTGAGAAGGTTTTTTCCTAATTTTGTTGAGTTGATGAAGCCTATTTCTGATATGATGAAAGATCACCTAGCGTTCAAATGGAGTAATGAAGGAAAACAATCTTTTGAAAACATTAAGACTACAATTGCAAATTCTCCTACTTTAGTTCATCCTTATTTTACTAAAGATTTCATCATATATAGTTATGCCTCTGAGCACACGTTGTTATCCATCTTTCTACAAAAGAATGAAAAAGGTATAGAAGCTCCTATCTCTTTTATGAGCACTCCTCTAAAGAAGTATAAGCTTAAATATTCTCCTCTTGAAAAAAATGCATACACTGTTGTGAAGGCACTCAAGAGTTTCAGGTTTTAAATTCTTCATTCTCATACTACAGTTCTTGTTCTTGAAACTACTATGAAAAGTATTCTTACTCAACTAGATATTGGTTGCAATAAAAGAGGATCTTGGATAGCTCAGATCCAAGAATATGATCTATATATTAAACCCACTAATCTAGTAAGAGGAAAGGGACTGGCCAAGATGATTGTTGAAAGAAAACCAATTGAAGAGGAAGAGTTACCATTAGTGTTGTTCACAAGCACAACTGATGATTGGTTTTTTGATATCTCTTATTTTCTAACCTATGGTGATTTCCCATCACATTTGTTGTCAAAAGAAAAGAGAAATTTAAAAGTTAAGGCAAACAAGTATGTTCTCTGGGAAGGGAATTTATATAAAAAGGTGTGGATGGTACTTTCTTGAGGTGTGTTGATAAGGGACAACATAAGAGGTTGTTGTAAGTATTTCATAGTGAGGCATGCGGTGGACATTTTTTTGCTTCTATAACAGCCTTCAAGATTCTACGTCATAGATTTTATTGGTTAGGTATGTTCATACATGCTTATGAGTGGGTATTGAAATGTGAAAAGTGTTTAAAATTTATTGGTAGACCTCAGCTTGTTGCTTTACCTTTGAAACCTGTGTTAATTGATGAGCCCTTTCAACAATGGGGACTAGATTTCATTGGGCCAAACAATCTAAGTTCTAGTGAAAGACATACACACATACTGACCACTACAGATTATTTCACCAAATGGGTGGAAGCTATTCCAGTGAAACATACCACCACTAAGGTCGTGTGTAATTTTTTGAAGGAGAATATTTTGGTAGGGTTTGGAGTACCCAAGAAAATTGTCACTGACAACGCTAGCTCTTTTTCCTCTACTGAAATTACTCTTTTCTGCTATGATTATGGCATTATTCTTTCTCATTCATTTGATTATTATCCTCAAGGGAATGGGAAGGCCGAGTCAAGTAATAAGAATTTAATCTCCATCATCAAGAAGTTGGTTGATGAAAATCAAAGAGGATGGCATAAAAATTTATATGATGCTTTGTGGCCTAAAAAAGTTACTTATAAAAGATCCATCGGAATTCCCCCCTTTCAATTAGTATATGGCATCGATAACACCTTGCATACACCATTGGAGATTTCAACACTTAATTTGCAGAAGGCTATAGAAGATGAGCAATTTCAGACTGCTTTGGAAAAGCGAATTATGTTTATGAATAAGCTGGAGGAAGAAAGGGAGATTGTGGTGGACAGGATTACCAAACATCAATAGATGGTGAAAAAAGTTTTTGATAAAAAGGCTAGACAAAGGGATTTTGCAGTTGGTGATTCAATTCTTCTATGGGACAGGAGAAGGGAGGCAAAAGGAGCACATAAAAAGTTTGATTCTCTCTGGCGAGGACCTTTCATGATCAAGCAACTTGTTCGTGATCATGCTTATCGATTGGCTTATCCTAATGGTACTATTCTACCTCTTGCCTATAATGGGCAAGATTTGAAACTTCTTGAATAATTGTTCCATCAAGTCCACCCTTGTACATGGTTTTTGATCAGTTTTGCCTTGTTTGGTTTTGACTCCGTTGCCCAATGAATAAGACTTTATGCCATGTTTCTAGATTCTCTGTGTCTTTTCAATCCTGGTCCCCATTTGGAGCCAATGTTACCTATAGGTATATTAGGTATCATGTCCCTTCAAATTTTTTCTTCCTCGATCTTCAATCTTTTATTTTTCGCCTAAGTCTAAAGTCTTTGCCTTCATTTTAGTCTATGTCGCAGGTTCTTCTAACTTCCTAACTTTTTGTCATGCATTCTATGAGTTTTGAAACCTAAGTTGTTGGTGCTATGTGTCTTTAAATTTGTCGTCGGGTTCATGTTTTTCCTAACGTCTCGATAGCCCAATCGGTTCTTTAGTGGTGTCAAGTGAGTTGTTCCATTGTGAAGTCGGGGAGTCAGAGATTTTCATAACTTTGTAACTCCTGACTTTAAGTTATAGAGTTCTAGTCTTCCACAACAAGGAAACATGTTGTTCACCCACATGTTTTGAGGTGTTTCCTATGCATTTAATGAGGCCTACAATACAACCTAGAGATTTCTTATGAAGGATTTTTGTAAAGCACGCAAATCCTAGGGTTTGCTTTACTAAGGATTTAAATAAAGTTCCATATTAATTCAGCACCAAACACACATCTTGTCATTTGCACAACTTAAGGTGGTGAAGATTTATTTGGTCAAGCTTGCAATAGCACCTCTATCATCTGCAATTATTTCTTCAAGTGTACAAGTGTTTTTATATGTATTGTGAGCTCATGCAATCTAGAATTGAAAATCATTGGCTCAATGTAAGGGACACAGAGTTGGGATCCTTTAAGTTGGAAGAATTTTGGGTGCGCCTAGAAAGTGATAAAAGAACTTCTATTGATGTAAAATTAGTAGAGAGTGGATTAGCTCATGCCAGGGGTTTTCTAGAATCCCTTTTGAGCATGGACCTAATAGGCACATGTGTGAGAAGATACATTCCAGAGAAACAAGAAATCAAAGTCGTGGACAAGACTGTTGTTGCTAGAATTTCTCTTGGAACTATTTCTCACACACTAAGGATCCCTAAGAGAACACCCATGAAGGACATGTTTGTTGCAATGGCTGGTGAATTTTTCAAAGTCAATGAAATCTAGTGCAAGAATTCTATGGCCAAAGGATGGTTGAAATTAGAAAAAAGAGGTAAGTCATAGCTACCCGCTAAACTTAAAAGAATACATTTCAAAGGAGAAATTGTAGATTTTATTGCTTTGTTGCATTGTATTTTTGGGAATGCACAAATTGAGTCCTTTGAGGATTGGACGTGTCAATTTATTTTGGATATCTATGATGAAAATGTGTTCATTGATTGGGCTAAGATAATTTGCTTCCATTTCAACAAACAATTGGTCAATTTTTAGAAAATGACTACTTTCCATCCGTGTTCTTGCCTAACATATATTATATCTAGTCAAAGGTCATTATGGCCAGGATTAAAACCACAAATACCCCCAAATTTTGGCATGCTTGTGTATAAGTGCTACCAATAGTTTACTAAGCAAGTCAGAATGGGAGATTTTTCCCTTGTTAATGATGCATTCTTAATGGAAGCTGTAAGGAAATTGGATGGGAATCCTGAAGTCCATTTTTCTTCTGAGTCAATGTCTCTGGTGTCAAAATTTGGAAGTTTATATATTCAATTTGATAGATTTTTCTATTTGAGGATAGGAGGTTTTGAGAAATCCCCACAAAAATTACCTAGATATCCTGAAGATTTGCTAGTGTTCCTAGAAGTTTGTAGAAAAATGGCTATTGTGAATGTGAAATACTTGAATATGGGGAAATGGGGGTATCCTTTCCTATTGAAAAATCCTTCTTTCACATGCAAAAATAATCAAATGGCCAAATGTGTTGAAGGTCTTCTCAAAGAATATAATCTCCAACATTTATTCATGAGGGATAATTTTGACAGCAAGGGTTTTGTTAAACGAAATTTATATGGAGGAAATTCATATCAGCATTAGCCTGCCATTAAGGACTTCTAGGAAGATTGTGCTGATGAAAATGAAGTCCTAAAAATAGATTACATGAGGTTAACCCTTGAGCAGATACAAGATTTTGGTCTACCTTTCTAGATTCCTGAGGGTACAATTGATGATTCAGTGGTCATTGATCCCGAATATGAGAAGTTGTCAAAGAAATGTCATCCCAAGGATGATTGGAATGAAAATGAAGTCTTAGATATGAACATATGGGCTGCACCAGTCATAAAAAGAACTCAAGATTGGCTGGAAGAAAAATGGTGAAAAGTGGCAGGTTCTACTCAAGAAAAAAAATCCTCTCAAAAAAATGAACATGGGTCTTCTCAAAAAAATGAACATGGGTCTTCCCAAAAAATTACAGTTGACACATCCTCAGGGAGAATGACTATAAGATCTTCTTGTGTAAATTCACAGTATGGAGTTGATGGTGAAAAACCAAAAGAGATGGTTAAACTAAAATATTTATGTGAACAAGACAGTCCATCTACCCCTGCTCCTTAAAAGAAGCTCAATCAAACAAAACCTGTGTTTGAGGATTCAGATGCTATTTTCAAGCAAATTGTTGAAGATAATAATTTTTCTCCATTGTCTGAAGTAATCTCTTCCCCAGTGGAAAATATACCAATTACTCCTGGTGAGTCCAAAGAAAATGCTCTAGAGAATAAGAATTATGCTTTGGTCGAAGCTTCCCCAGTATGGTTGAGGAAAGCAGTAGAGAAAAAGAGGAAGTACACTCCTACAACAACAGTTGGAGTAGATACAGTTGCAAAGCTACTCCAAGCTTCTTCAAGACCAAAGAAAGCTCAGAAAATGTCAAGAATACTGACTGATCCTATTTCTGGTAATCAAGTGTTGGAAATTGTTGACCCCATAAAAGAACTGAATGAGAATGAGATAACAATAGCTGATTATAAAGTCACACATGTCGATATGGGGCCCCAGACACTTGAAGGTTATATATATCATGTTGACTATTTAGTCAATGCTTTGATCAAGCGGCTAAAGGAAGAAAGGAAAGAAAAAGTGGCATTGCAATCCCGGTCTTGATTTGAAGAACTTTATTTCTTCTATAGTTCCTTCTTCTAAATCTAGTGGAGCCTCAAGTTCTCAAGTAGGAATCATTGATGAGCCCACAATGCAATTGATTAGAAAGAATCTGAGCTATTCTAAAAGTTTCAGTGAATGGATTGATGATATTCTTGAAGAAACTATCCTCTTTATCAATAAGTTTGTAATTTTCTACACTCAAATGGTTGACAAAAGGAAGGAGTTGATGGTAGAGCTACGAAAAATTAGAAAAGATCAGACTAGTCTCTATGTGCTCTCATAGGAAATTAAAGAGTTGATTTCCATGGATCGTATGAAATTGATTAATGAAAAAATTGTAAGTGATCCAAAGGAGTTAGATCCTTCATGGCCCAATTCATTAGAGTGGAAATTGAGCATCTATGACACCCTAGTAAAGGAGATTTCTATAGTACTTGAGAGATACTTGGACATGTTGGTGGAGATAAAGGGAAACTATCATGACCTAAAGGTGGAGATAACTAATGAATTTGATGAAAGAATTTTGGACTCAAAGGAGGTTTGTCTAAAATTTAAAGAAATATTCAACAAGGAGATGGTTGATCCTGCCACCATGACTAAAAAATCTTTCTCGAAGCTCAGTAGACTGTAGGTTTATCTCACTTCCATTAAAAAAGAAGCAAGTAGGAGATCTGACACATTGAACGAGTCTGAAGCACCTCAAACCAAAGTAAGAACCAGACTGCAAATTACTACTACTCCAGGGAGCAAGGAGGGAATGTGCAGGATCATCATGGAAAAAATAGGCCCGTAAGTGGCAAAAAATTCAGAAAAATCAGAGTTAGGAAACTTGACGTAAAAATTTGAATAAGTTATCTATATTATTTTAAAAATATGTAAGAATAGAGTATGTAGAATATTGAATGTAGTTTCTAAACTACTAGGTTTGATTAAAAAAAAAAATCTATTTGGTGAAAATTTGAAATTTCAATGCAGTGGTACTTCAATTTCAAGGAAAAAATGAGTGGGTGTCTGTCTGACCACCCAAACCACAATAAAATGATACTATTTTTTTATAAGATTTTAGATATAAGTAGAGGACTCATGCCCCGATGTGATGCATATTTTTTGTATTTTTTCAAGCAAATAATTTCACTCAGAATTTTTATTACAATTTTTAAAAAAAGAAAAACTCTCAGAGGTTCAATCCACCAACTTCATATCAAAACTTCATGAAATTCAATTTTTATTTTTTTAAACCTATAGTATGTGAAGCATAGAATGTGACACATGTTTTGGATTCAAAAAATATGATACCATTTGAAAACTATAGATGTTTTTCAATCAGCCTATCAATCAAGACTTTAGTCATAATTTGAATAGAAAATCAATCATAATCACTTATTAAATTCAAAGTAAAGAATAATTTATATCAGTGGAAAGCTGATAATCTCCTTTAAAAACCCTTTTCATTTCATCAATTTTGGGTAAAAAAATAGTCGTCAGCCACATACCCATCATATTGCCACTTTTTGGCCCATCATGATCCTACACATACCCAGGAGTTACTTGCAATTATTTCCAAGTATAGGGATTACAAAACTAGGATGAAGGTGCAAGAGAAGTAGTTGCAACAAGAAGTTGTCGAAGATCTAGAAGATGAAGAGGCTAAAACGGCGGGAGATGATGCATAATTAATTTTTAGTATTCCATGATACTTTCTTTATTTTGGATCTTTAAGTTTAAGAATCCTTTAATTATTCGATGTGGTTACTTTCAAGAAACCGTTACCAAGACAATTTGTTTATGCTTTAAATATGGATTCAACTGATAGGCTTAGGATCTTTTGGTTAAACTTTGATTTTCTCATTAGAGCAAAACTCTATTATCTAAATATTTGTTTAATGTTATTTTGATAAAGAAGACAATGGTGGAGTTTGTGCATGTGTAATTTTTGAATTATGGTTTATTAATTTGTTCTACTTATGTTGAATGTTCTACCATCGTTTAATCTATGATTGGGATAATAGATTTTTTGACTTGATGCTATTTTCAAGAAAATTGTTGAAGATAATAATTTTTCTCCATTGTCTGAAGTACTCTCTTCCCCAGTGGAAAATATACCAATTACTCCCGGTGAGTCCAAGGAAATCGCTCTAGAGAATAAGAATTTTGCTTTGGTCGAAGCTTCCCCAGTATGGTTGAGGAAAGCAGTAGAGAAAAAGAGGAAGTACACTCCTACAACAACAGTTGGAGTAGATACAGTTGCAAAGCTACTCCAAGCTTCTTCAAGACCAAAGAAAGCTCATAAAATGTCAAGAATACTGACTGATCCTATTTTTGGTAATCAAGTATTGGAAATTGTTGACACCATAAAAGAACTGAATGACAATGAGATAACAATAGCTGATTATAAAGTCACACATGTCGATATGGGGCCCCAGACACTTGAAGGTTATATATATCATGTTGACTATTTAGTCAATGCTTTGATCAAGTGGGTAAAAGAAGAAAGGAAAGAAAAAGTGGCATTGCAATCCCGGTCTTGATTTGAAGAACTTTATTTCTTCTATAGTTCCTTCTTCTATATCTAGTGGAGCCTCAAGTTCTCAAGTAGGAATCATTGATGATTCCACAATGCAATTGATTAGAAAGAATCTGAGCTATTCTAAAAGTTTCAGTGAATGGATTGATGATATGCTTGAAGAAACTATCCTCTTTATAAATAAGTTTGTGATTTTCTACACTCAAATGGTTGACAAAAGGAAGGAGTTGATGGTAGAGCTACGAAAAATCAGACTAGTTTCTATGTGCTCTCACAAGAAATTAAAGAGTTGATTTCCATGGATCGTATGAAATTGATTAATGAAAAAATTATAAGCGATCCAAAGGAGTTAGATCCTTCATAGCCCAATTCATTAGAGTGGAAATTGAGCATCTATGACACCCTGGTAAAGGAGATTTCTATAGTACCTGAGAGATACCTGGACATGCTGGTGGAGATAAAGGGAAATTGTCATGACCTAAAGGTGGAGATAACTGATGAATTTGATGAAAGAATTTTTGACTCAAAGGAGGTTTTTCTGAAATTTAAAGAAATATTCAACAAGGAGATGGTTGATCCTACCACCATGACTAAAAAATCTTTCTCGAAGCTCAGTAGGCTGCAGATTTATCTCACTTCAGTTAAAACAGAAGCAAGTAGGAGATCTGACACATTGAATGAGTCTGAAGCACCTCTAACCAAAGTAAGAACCAGACTACAAATTACTACTACTCCAGGGAGCAAGGAGGGTATGTGCAGGATCATCATGGAAAAAACAGGCCCTTAAGTGGCAAAAAATTCAGAAAAATCAGAGTTAGGAAACTTGACGTAAAAATTTGAATAATTTATCTATATTATTTTAAAAATATGTAAGAATAGAATATGTAGAAAATTGAATGTAGTTTCTAAACTACTAGGTTTGTTTAAAAATAAATAAAAATATATTTGGTGAGAATTTGAAATTTCAATGCAGTGGTACTTAAATTTCAAGGAAAAAATAAGTAGGTGTCTGTTTGACCTCCCTAACCACAATAAAATGATAATATTTTTTTATAAGATTTTAGATATAAGTAGAGGACTCATGCCCCAATGTGATGCATA
>VDFB02202959.1:0-24565 GCA_007258455.2 Sequoia sempervirens | reverse complement strand
AGGCTAAGAGACTCCTTCATTGCTCTGAGTCTAGTGAGAGTGTGACCTGCTATCGCTCTAGGTCTATGTGTAGCTCAATACCCTCTTTGCCAATGGAACTTGATGCTCATATAAATACCTGTAGTATCCAGCCTCCTATCTTGCCTAGAAGAGTTGATGACATAGCTCGGCTATGGGTCTATTGATAGTTAAAATAAAATATAGAAACCGCTAGTCAGCTCTCTATCTCCTAATGGCAATCATGCCTCTCTCAGTAGTGAGCCTATCCACCTCAGCTTGTAATACCTAAACCCATGCATCCTTAGTCTAGAAATTTTCTTGAAAATCTATGATACGATGATCCATTGACATGTCTCCCTCTACCTCCTCCATAGCCTCCAAAATAGGCACATCCTGATAGCCCTCACTCAGACCCTCTCCAAACACAATCTACTCCTCAACTGCTCTCTTTTCCTCTACCATCTCTTCCTCCTCCATCTTCTACTTAGCCTCCTACATGGCCAACTCCTGCTCTCCCTCCAGTTTGGGTCCCCCATGCTCTACCTCAAATGAAAGAGCCTCCTTCTTGGCCTCCTCCTTGATAGGTGAGAGATCTCTAACTACCTTTTTTACTCTATTCCTCACTGACCCTTCCTCCCTTGTCTCCCCTACCACCATCTCCAACATCATCATCCCTACCTCCTCTACCTCCATTTCTTCCTCTCCCTCGTCCTTTATCCATGAATCTATTACATGGACCTCTACCCGTCCACTTCATTGGGGAAATCTTATCTCGATCTGTTAAGGCATCAAGCCTGTGTGCAGCCCACCATGCATCATACTTGGATTTGTCCACCACATTAACAACCTATGTGCTGACACTAATTGAATAGAATGCAAAGCATCAATATCCTTCTCTACCATCACTACATTGATCATTTGTCCCCATCGAGTGATCTCTCACAAGGACCTATGAAACTATATTTTACTAATGGGAAACCCCTATCCTCCTTGAACTATTTGAGAACCAACTCTAGAAGGTACCACTCCATAATGTGTTGTGATTGCATTGTCTTCACAGTCAAATAACGTGCCTAGGGATAATAGGGAAAACACTCTCCCTCATTGTCCCATGGTTGACAGATGAAGCAAGAAAATCAATGGCATGATGTTAATACTCGAAATCACCGACCTTGGTATGTGTGAAAAATCCTCCATAAAAGAACACATATGGCATCCCTACTCCTAGTTGTCTCCCAATAGGAGGTCAAAACACAGCCACTATTTTAATTATTTAATTATTCATTAGCCCTTTCTTCCATAATCATTCCCACCTTTTCCTCCACTACACAAATATTTTTTTTAATTATTTAGTAATTTATCTTTTCCTCCACTTTCTAATTAAATAATTGTTTTCAATTATTTTAATTAAAATTCAACTTTCCCTCTCTTTCTGTAATTAAATAATTGATTTAATTATTTAATTATTCCTTCCCTCCTAAATTAAATAATTTATTAATTATTTAATTTACTCCAACCACCTCTTTTTCTTGACAATCTTATCTCTTATCTCAATTAATTTCACCCAAGTGATAATTTTTTATTACCTTTTAATGTCCACCATCCATCCTTAACTAAACCCTATTTTTTCCCTAACCCTATCTCCTTGCTTCTCAAAGCAATCTCATCCATGGATCTCCATCATTGAATCTTACCCCTTCATTCAAATTTGTGTTTCTATAAAAGAGACCTATCCCTTTCATTTCAAACCCTAGACAACCACAATATTTGATATTTTATTGTCACTATCACTAAGGTTACAACCAAGAATATAAAAGCAAAAACATAGAAGATTAGTGAAGGTGATTCAACCATGGCATATGAATTGAGTAATATCGCTTTATTATGCAAGCATATAAAGAAAAATGGAGAAGATAAATGAAGGCTTATCTAACCATTAGATATGAATTATGGTAATATTGCTTTATTATAGCTCCTTATGTTTCTATGTTCATTTATGCTTCATTAATGGATTAAATTCTTTTAGGTTTAAGTTTTATGTATTTGATTGTTGATACTATTGATTCATACCTTTTACCTGATTTCTACATTATTGTTATAAAGAATGTATTATATGTAAATTGATAATATTTTACCAAATTTATGATATTTGCGTAAATGGTTAAGTAGACTAAATGATTCTTTTCAATGTCAAAATTTGGAGAGTGGATGAATCAACTTAGAACCATTCAAGGAGCCTATTGAAGGAAACTTGGGTTTGGCAACCTATTTGAAGAGGGAGGTAAAGTTGAAATTCAAGTACTTGCAGATTATACTTCTAAGCCTACAATTCAATAGATGGATTGTGCATATACAGATGCTGCACTTGAAGACTCACTTGTAAGTTATACTTTTAGATATTGATATTTTTATTCTGTTATGAGGTTTTTCTTAAATAATTATATGTTTTCTTATAATTTATTTATTTTCAATAGTGGTCACAAGAAAATGGTAGATCAATATGTGAATGCACATACCATTAAAATATATTTAAGAAATTGTACAAATGGCAGCATGAAAATTCACTGTGGGAAAATTCACCGCCATGACAAATTCAACTCATGGAAAATTCATTGTGGGAAAATTCACCGCCATGACAAATTCAACTCATGGAAAATTCACTGCCATAAATTGTTGGTGGTGAATTTTCTTACAAATATTTATTCTCTTAATCTTTGATAGTCTTTAATATATTATTTTAAATTTATTTAGTCTAAATTGGAAGATTCACTATTTTTTTTTGTCATATTTATACTTTTCTAATATTCTTATTACTTTTCCTTTGAACTTAAATTTTTGTTTCTTTTCTTTTTGATGAGGCTCAGGAGATAGGATAGGTCAGAATATAAATGAACATATACAACAAGATTTAGCTGGTGATTTATATTTTTTAGAAAAATATAAATATATACTTTCTTAAAATTTGAGAGCTTCTTCTTCTTATTAATTTTTTTTCTGATAATTATATCTTTTTATCATAATTTTTATTTACCTATAATATGATTTATTTTGATTATAATTTTTAGTGAGAATATAGATTATTATACAAATGAGCTATTATATTTGAATAGTGGTAAAAATATTTCTATTATTAAAATTTGATTTTTTTATTTAAAATTTAATCAATATAAATTAAAAGATTCACTTTTCATTGTGATAATTATTTTTTTTCTTAGAATTCTTATATGGGGTCTAGAGAGACTAGACCTGTGACTTCTTGCCTACAAGAAGATACTAGACCTGTGACTTCTCGTCTACAAGAGGAGGCTTTAGCCAACTAGGGGGAGACTGAATCTCATGAATTTTTTCTACAACAAATTTTTTTAATCAATGGAGCCAAGATCCCATGGCAAGATTTTTTAATTTTTATTGTTATTGTGATAATTATATTTTTTCATATTTTTTACTTCCTTTTGATGTTAACTATTTTTATTTATGTTTTAAAGGTTTCTAATTATAATTTTATTAATCAAATTAGAAGTGAAAAAATAATGATTTAGCTAGCAAGATTTGTTTTGTTGTTGGGCAAATCACTACTGCCCTTAGATAGCCTAGCTGACCCTGATTTAGCTAGTAAGTTTAAAAAATAATATTTATGTTTATATTTATTATTTTAAGTTCAAAATTTTTCTATCTTTTTATTTAATATGACAATTATATTTTCTCATAATTTTTATTTATAACATTATTTGCTATAATAATTACTTGTATGATGAATATCCTTCAAATTTATGGAGCACTACTAAATAATGGTATAAATAAAGATAAAAATTATTGAACATAGTATATCATTGTAATAACTAACACTTTTTTGAGTATCATATTATACATTCAGTAAAGATAAATTTATTAGAAAGAGTGCATGTGAATGCACCATCAAGCTTATCAAAGTTATGGTTTTATAAAAAATGTTAATTAGAAAAAAGCATATACATAACAATGGGAGGGGAGCGAGACATCAAGAATAAAGCATCATGTACACATAGTCATTGTCAACTAAAAACTTAGAAATATCATCATGAGAGTATGATTTTATGAAAATGAGGCCATCATTTTGGATATGATTTAGATAATTATCATCACGAATCAATTATTTTTGAATCCACCATTCATCTATACAAAGGAGGATATATAGAAAGTTTATGTCTAAAGGATATGAATGTAAGTTATACATTCAATAATAATTAATTTAGACGTCTAATGGAATGATAAGATAATCAATAATAATTAGATACTAAATTAATTTATGAGTTGAGATTTAAGATAATAATTGTGGCACCCCTAAGGATAAGATAATAATTAGATACTAAATGATAAAGATAATCATTGTGTACCCCTATGCCACAATGATTCAAACTTTCAAGAAGGTGTCCAGGATATGCAGGATGTGGAGGTCGACACTGAGATTATTCTGAATACTCTGGATTTGTTGTTGTTGGTTTTTTGGTCTGCGCTTCGGCTGGTTCTTAAGTTGTCCTTCCTGGCTCTTTTTGGCTGGCTACTGTTTATTCTGGATTTTTCTTTTCTTCCAGCCTGTTTAATTAGTTGGAATTTTTAGTCCTTTCCTTTTTTATGTTGTAAACTTTGTGGTTGTAAACCCTTTTTTCCTATCAAAAAACAAATGGAGGGGAGTTTATCAAGAATAGCGGCGATGTACACATATCATTAACTAAAACTTAGAAATATCATCATGAGAGTATGATTTTATGACAATGAGGCCAACATTTTGGATACGATCTAGATAATTATCATGATTTTATGACAATGAGGCCAACATTTTGGATACGATTTAGATAATTATCATCATGAATCAGTTATTTTTGAATCCATCATTACTATATACAAGGAGGATATATAGAAATTTTATGTCTAAAGGATATGAATGTAAGATGTACGTTCAATAATAATTAATTTAGACGTCTAATGGAATGATAAGATAATCAATAATAATTAGATACTAAATTAATTTATGAGTTGAGATTTAAGATACTACGATAAATAGACCATAAAATAAAATGAAATATTGGGGGATTACTACAAATCGGATCGATGTGGATGTTGACTACTATGTTGTTGTGATATCTTGATAAAAGTGGTTATCGAAGTTGCGAGTTGGCATTTTCTTGAGTGATCTAACCATTACTGGAAGGGGTTGAAGAGGCATATTATTTTGAACTTGAAAGTTAAAAATAGGCTAATCGTCCTATAAGTAGATAGGGAGCCTAAAAAGAAACAACAAATAATTTTATCTATCTATCTTTTGGTAATAATCTTGTATAATTTTGTGTGGTAGTTTTAAGGAGTTATTGTAAGTCTTTTTTATTCTTGGAGAAGGTTTAATACTCTTGTTGAGAGCATATAGAGCCATTATGGAGAGTATGTGATTTTTAATTTTTTAAATTTTTTTCTTGAGTGTTGTAGAGCCCTTTAGTTATTCTAGAGCTTGTTGAGGCTGAGTTGGCGTTTATAAAGCCATAATGCTTCACCTATCCATAGTAGAATGGAAAGTAATTTCTTCCTGGACTAGAGATTTTCTAGTTAGAGCGGGTTTTGTTTAGGTGAACTTGTATGAGGAATGTCCAAATTTATGGAGCACTACTAAATATTGATGTAAGCAAAGATAAATTATGCTATAGAGCCTTCTAATGGTGCTAGAGTCATATGTTGAGTTGCCTTTGTAAACTCATTGTTCAGTCACCGCCTTCCTCTCGCTGAGCACTCGTTATTTCAATAAGATATCCAGCTTTTTATGCATTTTATATCCTATGGTATCGTGAGCTATGCTCTATGTCGGAAATATAATTTCAACTACTCCTCTTGCCCCAGACAAAGATTGTATCATAATAACTTTAATAAAAAGATAAATATTGAGGATAGATTTTGGGCAAAGATTTGATTTGATTACTTATTTACTCATGCCAAATTTCACACATTTTCTGGGTGTTTCAAAATATATTATATTCAATAATTTCTCCTTCAGTCATGCTTAATTCTCTATATATTGTCTATATGTTGTATGAGTCTTATTTTGTTTGCACTCCGAAATGGTGTCCAGCTCGGCAGAGCTGTAAAGATAGAGAATGGTAGTTGCATGTTGATGTCTGAAAGAGCAGAAGCTCGAGTAATGTCATCAGAATGTTTAATGAGCAGCAGCTCAGAAGATTTATAAAATCATCTATGTAACGTTTTTATTTAATCAATATATAGTTTTAGGTCTGCGTTTTCTATTTTTCTCCCACCATTGCATTCCTAAGCCTAGGTTAGAGATAGAATAAGAGATCCCTACCTGTTCAAATTGAAGTAGTCCGCCAAGCTGAAGAAAGTTAATTAATGCAAAGTACAGTAGTTTCTTGAATTGCTGCTGAAATAGTTGTTCAAAGCTATTTGAAGATTGCATCTCACCCAAAGGATCACAGGGAAATAAAGAGTGATCACTGCTGTTAAAGTGTGGTGTATATAGCTGCTCAGCAGTCAAATTTAGAGCATGGTATTAGTTGTTTATTCAACTTTGGCCGGTGGCAAATGCAGTAGCCGGCGGAGAGTTTAAAGAATTCACAGCTTTTAGGAGTCATTGTACGGCGAGGAGATGCCTTAATTTAAGGATGTTTGCAGTTTGAAGCAAAATAAAGTAAATACAAGCTAGCCGCTACCAAGATCATCGCTATAGAAACCGCTAGTCAGCCCTCTATCTCCTAATGGCAACCATGTCTCTCTCAGTAGTGAGCCTATCCACCTCAGATTGTAATACCTAAACCCATGCATCCTTAGTCTAGAATTTTTCTTGAAAATCTATGATATGCTGATCCATTGACATGTCTCCCTCTACCTCCTCCATAGCCTCCAACATAGGCACATCCTAATTGCCCTCACTCATACCCTCTCCCAGCACAATCTCCTCCTGAACTGCTCTCTTCTCCTCTCCCATCTCTTCCTCCCCCATCTTCTACTTAGCCTCCTGCATGGCCAACTCCTAGCCTCCCTCCGGCTTATCCTACTTATCAAACTTTATTTCGATCTCATATAGGTCAAGTCTGTGCAGCCCACCATGCATCATACTTGGATTTCTCCACCACATTAACAACCTATATGCTGACACCTAATTGAATAGGATACAAAGCATCAATATCCTTCTCTGCCATCACTACATTGATCATTTATCCCCATTGAGTGATCTCTCACAAGGACGTATGAAACTCTAGTTTACTAATGGGAAACCCCTATCCTCCCTGAACTATTTGAGAACAACTCTAGAAGGCACCACTTGCTAATGTGTTGTGATTGCATTGTCTACATAATCAGATAATGGGCCTGCCGATAATAGCAAAAATACACTCCCTCATCCTCCAATGGTTGACAGATGAAGCAAGCAAATCAATGGCATGACGTTAATACTCGACATCACTGACCTTGGTATGTGTGAAAATTCCTCCATACAAGAACACATATGGCATCCCTACTCCTAGTTGTCTCCCAATAGGAGGTCAAAATGAAACGATGTGCTCCTAAGCCAAAATCATAAGGATATCATCCCACATTTGATGGACTATGCCCCTCTCTATGCAACTTTGTGTAATTAAAAGTATAACATGGCTAGAAGGCACAACCCCCACACATACACCATCCTACGGGTCATCATTCCAATCAACATCTCTCCCCATCTTATACGAAATTTGTGCCCTTGTCAATCAGGAATGATAATCCCCCTAATCATAGTGCATAGAACCATGATGAATCTCTCATATCTATTAGCTATCACATCCCACCATATCTCGTACTCCTCTATGTCGAGCTCCATAATTTCCTCCAATATCACTGTGGCCTCTCCTATAAATAGCTAGAAGGAGTTGGTCTCTGAGTGCCACCTCTTAGCTAGCATAGTTAGTAATCCCTTGTTATCCCTAATCATGGGCATGAAAATAGCATAGTATAAGCTGAGGGAATGAAACTAATCTCTCTTCCTGTCAAGTTGTTGATCTCATAGTTTGAAAGTGGACGACCAACTCTTCCAGGTGTAAATGGGGTCGTATCTCACCTATGATCACAAGAAAGCACATTGCATCTATTGAGAACTCTATCCAACCCTATTTGACCTCAATCACAAAATAAATTTCATCCAAAACTAAGGCAAAACCCTAATCAGGCAAATACATCACACTATGTAACAAATGTGTCTCACTAGTCAAATGTGTCACATTGTCTAAAAAATGTGAATCACTAGGAAAATGTGCCACACATTTGCATATGTGACTTAAAATTTGAAATGCATCATACGATCTAATGCACACATCACAAAAATCACTTGCAGTCTACAAACCAATTATTATGTTGTATCAAGAAACATGCATTGCACAATCCCTCACATGTGACTTAGAATGTCACTTGCATCATTCTAGACCACAATTGTGTTGTATGAATCACATGCAACACACTTAATAGTTGTGTCACAATACATTTGATAAAAATTAACTAGCAAATGCATCGCATCAAGCAGATGTGGCGAACCACCCCACTTGCGGTGAGCATGATAGAAAATGTGGTGCATTGCATGCAACGCATCTGCTTGCCCTCATTAGATCCATAAAATCTAGCAAAAAATGACAAAATGATGAAGGAAAGTGGTACATATTCAATCCCTAGATCCCTCTAGCCATTCATAGGCACAAACACTGAATTCACGATGTGAGTAGTGTGGTATAGGTGACATCTTAGCAATAGCTTTCTAGCAAAGTTACTCTCAAAACTCACTATTCGCTCTAGTAAAAATGCATAAGTGACCAATTTTACTCCAAAAATCATATTTATACCCCCCTAGGGTAGGGTTTTTACTAGATGAATCAAATGTTGAGTCCCAAACCCTAATGTGAATATCTTGAATGTCCTGAAACCAAAATATTGTCTTATCCACTATCAAATTTGCTTATCAGAATAAGTTTTCCAAAAAAATTGAAACTTTTTCAAAACTTACAAGTTTTCACTGGCATATTCAGGTTGAATTTCTTTGATATATCATTGAGGCTGACTGCATTATATCAAGAGGAATTTCAAATGTAGCTCCTTTGAAAAAATTTCTAGGCCTACAAACACCATTTTCCACATCAAAATCCTTCTTCCCACGGTTAAATAATTTTGTTATTTGAATTTGGGTCTAGTCATATTCTTCTATTCATTAAATGGTTTGTTATTTAATTAGCTCAATTTCCCTTTTATTCTTGTATTGTTCTTATTTGTTAAGTCACTGCACTTAATGCTTTCACTCATATGGTAAAATAAATTCTCATTTATTTAATTATTTGTTTTCATTTTCCTACTATAATTTAAATGATTATTTTAATTAAGAGTCAACTCCCCTCGCTATAATTCAATAATTTTTTAAATTGTTTAATTATTTCCTAAATTAAATAATTTTATAATTATTTAATTTACTCCAACCACCTCTTTTTCTTGTAACAATCTTATCTCTTATTTCAATTAATTTCACCCAAGTGATAATGTTTTATTTCCTTCTAATATCCACCATCCATCCTTAACTAAACCCTATTTTTTCCCTAACCCTATTTCCTTGCTTCTTAAAGCAATCTCATCCATGTATCTTCATCATTCGATCTTACCCCTTCTTTCAAATTTAGGTTTCTATAAAAGAGACCTATCCCTTTCATTTCAAACCCTAGACAACCACAATCTTTGATATTTTATTGTCACTATCACTAAGGTTACAACCAAGAATATAAAGAAAAACATAGAAGATCAATGAAGGTGATTCAACCATGGCATATGAATTATGGTAATACTGCTTTATTATAGTTTATGTTTCTATGTTCATTTATGCTTCATTAATGGATTAAAGTCTTTAAGGTTTAAGTTTTATGTATTTGATTGTTGATACTATTGATTCATACCTTTTAACTTGATTTCTACATATATAAAGAATGTATTATATGTAAAATTGATAATATTTTCTGTCAACTTTATGATATTTGCAGGTAAATGGTTAAGTAGACTAAATGATTCTTTCAATGTCAAAAATTTGGAGAGTGGATGAATCAACTTTAGAACCATTCAAGGATCCTATTGAAGGAAACTTGGGTTTGGCAACCTATTTGAAGAGGGAGGTAAAGTTGAAATTCAAGTAGTTGCAGATGATACTTCTAAGCCTACAATTCAATAGATGGATTGCGCTAATAAAAATGTTGCACTTGAAGATTCACTTGTAAGTTATACATTTAGATATTTTTGTTCTGCTATGATGTTTTTCTTAAATAATTATATGTTGTCTTATAATTTATTTATTTTTAATAGTGGTCACAAGAAAATGGTAGATCAAATATTTACAGATGCACATACCATTAAAATATATTTAAGAAATTGTACCAAATGGCAGCAAGCAAGTACATGGGGGAAAATTCACAATAAACAATTTTTTGTTTCTTTTTCCTTTTGATGGGAGGTAGGAATAGGATAGGTCAAAATATAAATGAACATATACAACATGATTTAGCTGGTGATTTATATTTGCTATTTAGATTCATTTTTGAGAAAAATATAAATATATACTTTATTAAAATTTGAGAGCTTCTTCTTGTTGTTAATTTTTTTTCTTCTGATAATTATATCTTTTTATCATAATTTTTTTATTTATGTATAATATGATTTATTTTGATTATAATTGTTAGTGAGAATATAGATTATTATACAAATGAGCTATTATATTTGAATAGTGGTAAACATATTTATATTATTAAAATTTGATTTTTTTTATTTAAAATTTAATCAATATAAATTAAAAGATTCACTTTTCATTGTGATAATTATAATTTTTTCTCATAATTCTTATATGGGGACTAGAGAGACTAAACCTGTGACTTCTTGCCTACAAGAAGATACTAGACCTATGACTCATTGTCTACAAGAGGAGGCTTTAGCCAACTAGGGGGAGACTGAATGTCATGATTTTTAACAAATTTTTAATCAGTGAGGTGGGATCCCATGCCGTTTTTTTAATTTTTATTGTTGTATTAATTATATTTTTCATACTTTTTACTTTACACTTTTAGATGTTAAACTATTTTTATTTATGTTTTTAAAAGGGTTTCTAGTGAAGAATTTTATTCTTAAATCAGAGTCAGAGTGAAAAAGTAATAGATTTAGCTAATAAGATTTTTGTTGTTGTTGATTTAAAAATCACTATTTCCATAGAAATAGGAAGTCCACCACGATTTAGCAGTGGGATTTAAAATATAATATTTATGTTTATATTTATTCTTTTAAGTTCAAGGTATCTTTTTTATTTAATATGGCAATTAGATTTTGTCATATTTTTTTATTATATAACATTATTTGCTATAATAGTATGGCAGCAGAAAACATAATCTTTAATGAAAGTTTAGTAGGTATATTATACTATTTTTATTTAAATGTTTAAAATTAGTGTAATTAAATGTGACAATTTATATAGTTTTTCTCATAATTTTTATTTTTTATTTGAAATACTATTTTCTATAATAATAACTAGTGAAAACATTGTAGATCTTATTAAGAATGAATCACTACACAATGGTTTTGTCAGTATGTTATATTTTTTATTTAAATGCATTTAAAAAATATACAATGAGCTCACAAGTTTGGCAGTATGCCATGAATTGCTAGTGGTGAATTTTCCATGGGGTGAATTTGTCAACCATCATTCAATTGGTAAGATAGGTCTATTTTTCAATGTGCTATATTTTATACATAATTTCGAACCTAAACCTACTACCAACGATTAGAAAAACTATTATATATTAAGAAATTGGTTCAAATATTTATATTATGTAAATTTCAACATTTTATTTCTACAATAAAGGTAGTACAGTGGTCAGAATGAACCATTTATTCAAATTGGTAGGTTGTATTTTGTTATGTTTTGTATATCTGTTAGAAAATCAAAGGGAACTAATGGGTGAGTGCTAGTTAGAATTGATTTAACACTAAGATATGTTGATTTAGACTAGAGGGTTCATAAGTGCACCAAAAGAGGTAAATCACTTCTTAGGACAATGCATTTATGACGTCAATAGAAAGTGACATAAAACATGGAGGTGAAAGAACCAACTTTGCACTTTTCTCCTCTATACTTTTCCCTTACTTTAGTCTGCACATAAATCTAAGTGAGCAAACATTCCAACATAAAAAATAAATAAAATTATATGATGAAAATTATATAAAAATTTATACTATTAAGAAACAATTTGTAGATACGCTCATTTTGTCATCATTTTGATCATGTTTGGGTGTCCATACTTATGTGAGAGAGATCCTATTATTTCTTAAGGAAAACTTAATATAGATTGGTTGTTAAGGAGGCATATTTATCAAATGCACATGAAGGCAAGTCCTAAGATTATGGAAATTAGTTCTTCAAAGGGGTAATTATTAATTAATGAAAGTAGAGTGTTTTTTATTTTATTGTTTGAGGGTTCAACTCAAGTAGGTGGGATAGAGCTTCATGTGTGAAAAGAGTAGCAAGCTAGGTGGAGGCAATGAGGAATCAAGTATTTGGTGATGATAATCTTGTGGAGTGAAGGTACCTTAGTGCTTGATGAGGGGATCATCAACCCTTCTTCATCAATTAAAATATCTTAGGAATTAAACCCTCTTAAGGGATGGTGATCCAATAATTTGGATGAAGTTAACATTTGAACAATCAATGCCATGTCATTGCGTCTTGTAGAGATTTTCCAAGTAGTCCAATCAAGGAATTTTCCATCAAACTAGTACAAAAAATATTTTATAAATACTATTAATTTGTATCATTCTTGTGAATGTTTTGGATATTATGGGATGCCTTGGAACCTTGGTTAGTGGATGAGGCAATTTATAGGATTTATTTAACTCATTTGGAGCCTCATAAATTTAGCTATAAATATTGTATTAGTAAGCAATGTGAAGACGTAATCAAAAGTGAAATTTGGTTAAATATTTAGGTTTCCCAAAAAATAGTACAGTTTTAAAATATTGGCACCTATTTTTATGTTTGGATGGAAAAGCTATGCCCCGCACAATATCTTGACAAAAGTGGTTATCGAAGTGGTGAGTTGGTATTTTCTTGAGTGATTTAACCACTACTGAAGGGGGTTGAAGAGGCGTATTATTTTGAACTTGAAAGTTAAAAATAGGCTAATAGTCCTATAAGCAGATAGGGAGCCTAAAAGGAAACAACAAATAATTTTATCTATCTATCTTTTGGTAATAATCTTGTATAATTTTGTGTGGTAATTTTAAGGAGTTATTGTAAGTATTTTGTATTCTTGGAGAAGGTTTAATACTCTTGTTGAGAGCATATAGAGCCATTAGGGAGAGTATGTGATTTTTAATTTTTAATTTTTTTTTTTGAGTTTTGTAGAGCCCTTTAGTTATTCTAGAGCTTGTTGAGGCTGAGTTGGCATTTATAAAGCCATAACGCTTCACCTATACATAGTAGAATGGAAAGTAATTTCTTCCTAGACTAGAGATTTTCTAGTTAGAGCGGGTTTTGTTTAGGTGAACTTGTATGAGGAATGTCCAAATTTATGGAGCACTACTAAATATTGGTGTAAGAAAAGATAAAATTATGTGTTATAGAGCTCTTCAATGGTGCTAGAGCTGTTAAGGTTGAGTTGGCCTTTGTAAACTCATTGTTCCACTAGAGAATTTATGTGATAAAAAATTGATATTATTTGTGTATGGATCTCTACTATGATGTGTTTTCATTCCTTTTTATATTTGTAATCCATTAAAAATTGTAAAGGTAGTTTTAAATTATATTATTAGATCTTGCATTCAAGAATCTATTATTGATGAACTTGTATGATGAATATCCTTCAAATTTATGGAGCACTACTAAATAATTGTATAAATAAAGATAAAAATTATTGAACATACTATATCATTGTAATAACTGATACTTTTTCTAGTATCATATTATGCATTCAATATAGATAAATTTATTAGAAAGAGTGCATGTGAAAGCACCATCAAGCTTATCAAAGTTATGGCTTTATAAAAAATGTTAATTAGAAAAAAAAACATATACATAACAAGATTTTTTCTCTCTCTGCATTACTGTGCTTGCTAAAATGGGAGGAGAAAGAAAAAGAGTTGAGCCGGAAAGCTTCGAGATGAAAACAAGAAACACTAAAGCGTGGAACAAAGTTAAAAGTGGGGGTTTACTCCCTTTTCTAGAGAAACTCCATGGGTCTAATCAGGAAGCAACAGGGCTTTTTGAAAAGAATTGGGACAATGGGGAAATGACCCTTTTTGGCAGGAAAGTCAAGCTTGATGAAAATCTCATTACTGAAGCGACTGGTATGTCTACTGAAGGACACAAATTTTTCGAGACAGGAATTTCTCTGATGAAGCAGTGGTCAGATTTTCAAAGAAAGACAAGGAAAAATTGAAACTTGTGAAATTTTCCAACAATCACTTCGAGGTCGACACCATTAAAGCTCTCTGGAGAAAATTTCTTCACGTCATTATGGAGTATATCACCCTGGACGATTGGTTCACAAGGGTCTACAACTATCATTTTTCCTTGCTCAATCATTTTTTCTATAAGGTCAGGGTTTCTCTCCCCTACTATTTACTCTGTTCCTTAAGAAAAAGTCTGGAAGACCATAAGAAAAACCCTAAAAGATATCCTATATTACATACTGGTCTGATAAGGTTAATTTTTGAACATTTCCAGAATCTGTCGGCCCCTACTAACCTGGATGCCTCTTCGGCATCTGAGGAGGATGACACTGAACCTAGCTGTTCGGGGAATATACCAAATTTGAGTCCGGTAAGGACGGTCCTAGATCCGCCCTCTGTCCAGACTGGCAAGAAAATCCAAATCCATAATCCCCAGCCAGTTAAAGTCTGCCCTGCTTCTGAGCCTGGAAGCTCTACTCCCAAAGCCAAAGGTGCTGGAAAAAAATTCCCTGTTAAAAACCTTGTTTCGTATTCTGAAGATTCTCCTGAATATGAGGATTCTGGCGCAAATAATAATTCTTCCTCTGTTGTCCCGTCGACGGAAAGAGATGTTAGAACTGGATCCCCTAGAGCCTCTGACCCTGCTAAAAGTTGCCCCAATCTTGATAGGGAACCTACTACTGATTTTCTGGGCATAGCTAGGAATAATGTTGTGGACCATTTCAGAATGTCAAAATGGGTCTTTCATGAAATTAATGACCTAAAAATTAAAAACTCTGCCCTCCAGAGTAAATTGGAAGAAGTGGGAGCTAAGGTTTTCGCGTTATGCAAGAAGGATGAAGAGCGTAATGAGAACATTGCTAGTAAAGAGATCCAAGACAATACGGGTAAGGACAAAAGGATAGAAATTGACTTGGAAAAAATAAAAAATATTGTGAAGATAATCACTGAACATAATAACAAAATGGCAAGACATAATGCTATCATTATCAACGCAATGACTGGAAAAATGGATAAAGCTCAACAGGGGTCCTTGGTTGTTGATTTGGAAGAGGTGAAAGATAAAAACCGGGAAGAGGACATTGGGATTTCGAAGAGAACCAGGGCTAATCTGAAAAGGAAGGCACCCCCTACGCCACAGATGATTCAAAATTTCAAGAAGGGTGTCCAAGATATGCAGGATGTGGAGGTCGAGACTGAGATTATTCCGAAGACTCTGGATTAGTTGATGTTGGTTTTTTGGTCTGCGCTTCAGCTGGTTCTTAGGTTGTCCTTCCTGGCTCTTTTTGGCCGATTTTTCTTTTTCTGAAGCCTGTTTAATTAGTTGGACTTTTTAGTCCTCTCCTTTTTTATGTTGTAAACTTTGTGGTTTCTGGTCCCTGTAAAACCCGTTTTTTCCTTTATCAAAAACAATGGGAGGGGAGCGAGACATCAAGAGTAAAGCATCATGTACACATAGTCATTGTCAACTAAAAACTTAGAAATATCATTGTGAGAGTATGATTTTATGACAATGAGACCAACATTTTGGATATGATTTAGATAATTATCATCACGAATCAGTTATTTTTGAATCCATCATTACTATATACAAAGGAGGATATATAGAAAGTTTATGTCTAAAGGATATGAATGTAAGTTGTACGCTCAATAATAATTAATTTAGACGTCTAATGGAATGATAAGATAATCAATAATAATTAGATACTAAATTAATTTATGAGTTGAGATTTAAGATACTACGATAAATAGACCATAAAATAAAATGAAATCGGATCGATTTGGATGTTGACTACTATGTTGTTGTGATAGACAATACAAAAATGAAACATTGAATTAGATTTAAGTTCAAAAAATTATGATATCTAGATCTTGAGTTTCATGGGGTCTCATATTAGATCACACCCATGATATGATTTGTTTATTTATGTTTCTTCTAGGTGACATGATTTCATTCAACATAGAAGAAACCAACTTCCTTTATGATACTCAAACCCTTAGCATGATTTAGCAAGTTGAAAATACATAAATAAATAATGTTGGATCTTGAGTATTTTTTTTATGCATATTAAGACTAATGATATGTGTAGTCAACTATGGGAATGCAAGATGCTACTAATAGATGATTCTAAGGTTTTCCTAGGATGGTATCCTTAAATACACAATCTTAGACATGTGATTTGAATTTTTTTGTTGACTTTGATGGGTAATAGTTATATATTGGGATTGTTTGCTTTGGAATTGAAAATACTAGAACTCTGCATGATCTAGTCCAGAGGACATGATTGTATATATGATCTAATGTAGGGTGCTAGGAAGTACATCAATGTTGATATAGAGCGGAGGATTAAACATGATACAAGGCAAAAGTCAAAATTGAAATTATTAAATGTTAGAAAACCCAAACTATATATTAAAAGAATACATTAAAATATTATAAAAATATAAAGAGGAAAGTGTGAAATAAAATTAGTTTAGCTTTATAATATTATTAATGAATATTTAATTATTGTATGATTAATGAGAATCGAATCAACATCACCCACCTAAAAAAAAAAAAAAAAATTGTTTGGAAAAATTGATAAAGCTTATCCTGAATTTAAAAGTGGATCCAATTAGATACAAAGAGGGTAGCTAATGCCAAGAGGGGGACAGATTGGGGCTAGATCGTATTATGATAATTATATTTTTTCATACTTTTTACTTGCTTTCGATGTTAACTATTTTTATTTATGTTTTAAAGGTTTCTAATGAGAATTTTATTAATCAAATTAGAAGTGAAAAAATAATGATTTAGCTAGCAAGATTTTTTTGTTGTTGGGTAAATCACTATTTCCCTTAGACAGTCCACCCTGATTTAGCCAGTAAGTTTAAAAAATAATATTTATGTTTATATTTATTCTTTTAAGTTCAAAATTTTAGTATCTTTTTATTTAATATGACAATTAGATTTTGTCATATTTTTTATTTATAACATTATTTGCTATAATAGTATAACTTGTGAAAACATAATCACTGCACAATGATTTAGTCAGTATATTATATATTTTATTTAAATACATTTTAAAAATTAATTAATTAAATGTGACAATTATAGTTTTTCTCATAATTTTTATTTTTTATTTGAAATACTATTTTCTATAATAATAACTAGTGAAAACATTGCATATCTTATTAAGAATGAATCACTACACAATGGTTTTGTCAGTATGTTATATTTTTTTATTTAAATGCATTTAAAAAATATACAATGAGCTCACAAGTTTGGCAGTATGCCATGAATTGCTAGTGGTGAATTTTCCATGGGGTGAATTTGTCAACCATCATTCAATTGGTAAGATAGGTCTATTTTTCAATGTGCTATATTTTATACATAATTTCAAACCTAAACCTACTACCAACGATTAGAAAAACTATTATATATTAAGAAATTGGTTCAAATATTTATATTATGTAAATTTCAACATTTTATTTCTACAATAAGAAATTATTGGTAGTGAATAAGAATGAACCATTTATTCAATTGGTAGGTTGTATTTGTTGTTTGTATATCTGTTAGAAAAATCAAGGAACTAGTTAGGTGCTAGTTAGAATTGGAGGATTTAACATAAGATAATATTTGATTTAGGACTAGGGTTCATAAGTGCACCAAAAGAGGTAAATCACTTCTTAGGACAATGCATTTATGACGTCAATAGAAAGTGACATAAAACATGGAGGTGAAAGAACCAACTTTGCACTTTTCTCCTCTACACTTTTCCCTTACTTTAGTCTACACATAAATCTAAGTGAGCAAACATTCCAAAATAAAAAATAAATAAAATTATATGATGAAAATTATATAAAAATTTTATACTATTAAGAAACAATTTGTAGATACGCTCATTTTGTCATCATTTTGATCATGTTTGGGTGTCCATACTTATGTGAGAGAGATCCTATTATTTCTTAAGGAAAGCTTAATATAGATTGGTTGTTAAGGAGGCATATTTATCAAATGCACATGAAGGCAAGTCCTAAGATTATGGAAATTAGTTCTTCAAAGGGGTAATTATTAATTAATGAAAGTAGAGTGTTTTTTATTTTATTGTTTGAGGGTTCAACTCAAGTAGGTGGGATAGAGCTTCATGTGTGAAAAGAGTAGCAAGCTAGGTGGAGGCAATGAGGAATCAAGTATTTGGTGATGATAATCTTGTGGAGTGAAGGTACCTTAGTGCTTGATGAAGGGATCATCAACCCTTCTTCATCAATTAAAATATCTTAGGAATTAAACCCTCTTAAGGGATGGTGATCCAATAATTTGGATGAAGTTAACATTTGAACAATCAATGCCATGTCATTGCGTCTTGTAGAGATTTTCCAAGTAGTCCAATCAAGGAATTTTCCATCAAACTAGTACAAAAAATATTTTATAAATACTATTAATTTGTATCATTCTTGTGAATGTTTTGGAGGATCATATAGGATTCTGGAACCTTGATTTAAGTGGATGAAGACCAATTTGCCAAGTTCTTTAACTCATTTTAGGGCCTCATAATTTAAGCTATAATATATTGTATTAGTAGCAACAATGTGAAGGCGTGACATCAAAAGTGGTGGTTAAATATTTTGGTTTCCAAAAAAAAGAAATGGTTTCCAGAAGCTGTTAACTATTTATATGTTTGGATGGAAAAAGCTGTCACCCCCTTTACAATATCTTGACAAAAGTGGTTATCGAAGTGGTGAGTTGGCATTTTCTTGAGTGATTTAACCACTACTGAAGGGGGTTGAAGAGGCGTATTATTTTGAACTTGAAAGTTAAAAATAGGCTAATAGTCCTATAAGCAGATAGGGAGCCTAAAAGGAAACAACAAATAATTTTATCTATCTATCTTTTGGTAATAATCTTGTATAATTTTGTGTGGTAATTTTAAGGAGTTATTGTAAGTATTTTGTATTCTTGGAGAAGGTTTAATACTCTTGTTGAGAGCATATAGAGCCATTAGGGAGAGTATGTGATTTTTAATTTTTAATTTTTAATTTTTTTTTTTGAGTTTTGTAGAGCCCTTTAGTTATTCTACAGAGCTTTAGGCTGAGTTGGCATTTATATAAAAGCCTGCTTGCTACTATACATGAGTAGAGATGGAAAGTAATAATTTCTTCCCCTAAGACTAGAAGATTTTCTAGTTGGAAATGGGGTTTGTTTAGAATTGCTGGAGCTTGTAGAATGTCCAAATTTGGAGCACTACTAAATAGGTGTAGAAAGATAAAATTATGTGTATTGTGAGCTCTTAAATGGAATTTTCAGAGCTGTTAAGGTTAGGAGTTAGCCTTGTAGCTCATTGTTCCCTAGAATTTATGTGATAAAATTGAAGAGTATTATTTGTGTATTGGATCTCTACTATGATGTGTTTTCAATTTCCTTTTTATATATTTGTAATCCATTAAAATTGCAATTAAAGGTAGTTTTAAAATTATATTAGATCTTGCATTCAAGAATCTGTGTATTGTGCCCAGCCTTGTGATGAATCCTTCTGCTAGGAACCTCACTAAATATTGTATAAATAAAGATAAAAATTATTGAACATACTATATCAATGTAATAACTGATACTTTTTCTAGTATCATATTATGCATTCAATATAGATAAATTTATTAGAAAGAGTGCATGTGAAAGCACCATCAAGCTTATCAAAGTTATGGCTTTATAAAAAATGTTAATTAGAAAAAAAAACATATACATAACAAGATTTTTTCTCTCTCTGCATTACTGTGCTTGCTAAAATGGGAGGAGAAAGAAAAAGAGTTGAGCCTTCGAGATGAAAACAAGAAACACTAAAGCGTGGAACAAAGTTAAAAGTGGGGGTTTACTGCCTTTTCTAGAGAAACTCCATGGGTCTAATCAGGAAGCAACAGGGCTTTTTGAGAAGAATTGGGACAATGGTGAAATGACCCTTTTTGGCAGGAAAGTCAAGCTTGATGAAAATCTCATTACTGAAGCGACTGGTATGTCTACTGAAGGACACAAATTTTTCCGAGACAGGAATTTCTCTGATGAAGCAGTGGTCAGATTTTCGAAGAAAGACAAGGAAAAATTGAAACTTGTGAAATTTTCCAACACTCACTTCGAGGTCGACACCATTAAAGCTCTCTGGAGAAAATTTCTTTACGTCATTATGGAGTATATCACACTGGATGGTTGGTTCACAAGGGTCTACAACTATCATTTTTCCTTGCTCAATGATTTTTTCTATAAGGTCAGGGTTTCTCTCCCCTACTATTTACTCTGTTCCTTAAGAAAAAGTCTGGAAGACCATAAGAAAAACCCTAAAAGATATCCTATATTACATATTGGTCTGATAAGGTTAATTTTTGAACATTTCCAGAATCTGTCAGCCCCTACTAACCTGGATGCCTCTTCGGCATCTGAGGAGGATGACACTGAACCTAGCTGTTCGGGGAATATACCAAATTTGAGTCCGGTAAGGACGGTCCTAGATCCGCCCTCTGTCCAGACTGGCAAGAAAATCCAAATCCATAATCCCCAGCCAGTTAAAGTCTGCCCTGCTTCTGAGCCTGGAAGCTCTACTCCCAAAGCCAAAGGTGCTGGAAAAAAATTCCCTGTTAAAAACCTTGTTTCGTATTCTGAAGATTCTCCTGAATATGAGGATTCTGGCGCAAATAATAATTCTTCCTCTGTTGTCCCGTCGACGTAAAGAGATGTTAGAACTGGATCCCCTAGAGCCTCTGACCCTGCTAAAAGTTGCCCCAATCTTGATAGGGAACCTACTACTGATTTTCTGGGCATAGCTAGGAATAATGTTGTGGACCATTTCAGAATGTCAAAATGGGTCTTTCATGAAATTAATGACCTAAAAATTAAAAACTGGGCCCTCCAGAGTAAATTGGAAGAAGTGGGAGCTAAGGTTTTCGCGTTATGCAAGAAGGATGAAGAGCGTAATGAGAACATTGCTAGTAAAGAGATCCAAGACAATACGGGTAAGGACAAAAGGATAGAAATTGACTTGGAAAAAATAAAAAATATTGTGAAGATAATCACTGAACATAATAACAAAATGGCAAGACATAATGCTATCATTATCAACGCAATGACTGGAAAAATGGATGATCAAAGCTCATGAGGGTCTTAGTTTTAGGCAGTTGGGAGAGTGAGAAAAGAATGTCTAAAGCCAGGGAAGGGCGTGGGATTTGAGAGGGAACCAGGCTAATCTGAAAGGGAGAGAGGCACCCCTATGCCCAGAGATGATTCTGAAAATTCCAGAAGGTGTCAGGGTCATCTCACGAGGGATGTGGAGGTCCGAGGCAGAATTATTCAGACTCTGGATTAGTTAGATATTTGGTTTTGAGTGCCTTGGTGGTTCTTAAGTTATCCTTCTGGCTCTGCCTTTGGCTGGATGCCTATTTTCACAGAAGCTGTTTGTTGGTTTTGGACTTTGGTCTCTCCTCCTTTTATATACAGCTTGTTTAGGGTCCCTATAAACCCAATTTTCCTATCTCAAAGAAAACAATGGGAGGGCTTGAGAGACATCAAAATGAAACATCTAATACATGCATAGTCAGTATCAGCCCAAAACTTAAGAAATATCATTTGTAGTATGATTTTTATGCAGCCAATGAAATTGCTTATTTTGGATGTGCTAATTTGAATGTATCATCATGATCCAGTTGTGCTAGATCCATCAGTATTCTCATCCCAGGAAATATAGAAAGGTTGTAATCTAAGGATGTGGAGGAGATACAGGATGTAAAACAATAATAAATTCATTTAGGCGTCTAATGGAATGAAATGAGATAATCATCATCAGTAGATGCTAAATTAATTTAAGTTGGGAGATTTGGAATACTCTGATCTAAATAATACAAATAAATGATCGGATCGATTGGATCTTGGCCACTATATTTGTGATAGACAATACAAAAACGGAACATTAAATTAGATTTAAGAACAAAAAATTATGATATCTAGATCTTGAGTTTCGTGGGGTCTCATATTAGATCACACCCATGATATGATTTTTCTATTTATGTTTCTTCTGGATGACATGATTTTATTCAACATAGAAGAAACCAACTTCCTTTATGATACTCAAACCCTTAGCATGATTTAGCAAGTTGAAAATAGATAAATAAATAATGTTGGATCTTGAGTATTTTTTTATACATATTAAGAGTAATGATATGTGTAGTCAAATATGCGAATGCAAGATGCTACTAATAGATGATTCTAAGGTTATCCTAGGATGATATCCTTAAATACACAATCTTAGACATGTGATTTGAATTTTTTTGTTTGCTTTCATGGGTAATAGTTATATATTGGGATTGTTTGCTTTGGAATTTAAAATACTAGAACTCCGCATGATCTAATCCAGAGGACATGATTGTATATATGATCTAATGTAGGGTCCTAGGAAGTACATCAATATTGATATAGAGTGGAGGATTAAACATGATACAAGACAAAAGTCAAAATTGAAATTATTAAATGTTAAAAAACCCAAACTATATATTAAAAAAATACATTAATAATTTTCATAAAATATATTATAAAAATATAAAAATGAAAGTGTGAAATAAAATTATTTTAGCTTTATAATATTATTAATGAATATTTAATTATTGTATGATTAATGAGAATCGAATCAACATCACCCACAAAAAAAAAAAAAAAAAAATTGTTTGGAAAAATTGATAAAGCTTATCCTGAATTTAAAAGTGGATCCAATTAGATACAAAGAGGGTAGCTAATGCCAAGAGGGGGACAGATTGGGGCTGCGTGGGAAGGCAACGTGGGTAACAAGAAGCCACGCCAGGAAGTTCCTCATAGCCAAAGGTAGAGGAAAGAGGCGCCTACATTGCCTGAGTGAGAGGCAATTATTTTTTTATTTTAAATAAACATTTAATGGGGGAATCGAGCCTCATCAAGAGCAGCTTTAAATAAGGAGAAAAAGATTTTAGATGATCGAATATTGTCTTGGCAGCCAAAAGAAAAGAATAGCAAGGAGAAACTAGTATCAAGATAGAGATGCTAATATAGATTGTGTCACATGAATTGGGAAATTGTCACGTTGTATGAGATAAAGTGAAGATAAAAAATTTAATGTATGTGTAGATACTGAAAAAAGTCTGTAAACCTCATTTTCCATAACAATTTCCCTTCTTCCTTGTATAATTGATCAATTTTAATTATGTGATTATTGTTTAAGATCATTTTCTTCTATTAATTAAATTATTTTAATTATTTGATTAATCTTTGATTATTTAATTTAATTACATCACTAATTAATCTTTTCATTCCATAATTAAATAAATTCTCATTTATTTAATTATTTATTTCCATTTTCCTACTATAATTAAATAATTATTTATTAGTCTTTTCTTCCACAATTAAATAAATCCTGTTTATTTAGTTTCCACTTTTTTCCCACTATTAAATAATATTTTAGTTATTTATTTATTTTTCCTTTTCCTCTACTTTTAATTAGACAAAGTTATTTTAATTAAAAGTCAACATTTCTCTCTTTAGCTATAACTAAATTTAATTATTTACTCTCCCTCCTAAATTAAATAATTTTATAATTATTTAACTTCATCAACCTCTTTCTCTGTGTCAAATCTTATCTTCTATCACAATTAACCTCCACCCTCCACAAGGTTTCATTATCTGTTAATGTCCACAATCCATCCTTAATTAAACCCTAATTTTGCCCTAACCCTATTTTCTTGCTTGCCAAAGCAATCTCATCCATTGATCTTCATCATTTAATCCTGGCCCTTCATTTTGAATTGGTTTTCTATAAAATATACATTTCATCCTTATTTTAGACCCTATTCTATTCTATTCTACTCTAACTAGACAACCACTATCTTTGATATTTTGCAATCATTATCACTAGGCTGTTTTTGCATACTACAAATCTGAGGGCAAGCAAGCATATAAAGCAAAATGGAGAAGACCAATGAAGGTGACTCAACCATGGCATATGAATTGTGATAATATTGATTTATTACTGTTTATGTTTCTATATTCATTTATGCTTCATTCTTGGACTAGGGTCTTTAGGGCTTGAGTTTTATATAGCCTTGGATGATCATTAATTAA
>VDFB02202958.1:0-18718 GCA_007258455.2 Sequoia sempervirens | reverse complement strand
AAATTATCATAAAATATCCAGTCCTTACTACATACTATTATCTAACTTTTGACTGGAGCGATTTTAAAAATACTACAAAAAATTCCACCATGCTCGGGTCACACAAGAGTTGCTATGTTATGTTTTTCTGACAGAAACAACAACAATTTGTGTGTGTCCCTCTTTTGAACCCCTTAATCTCAACCATTTTCAAAATAAATTAGTAGTTTAGAAAGTAGATTCAGAGCATTGCGGTCCTTGTTTTTGTTCCATCAAGAAATTTTGAGTGTAGCTATCCTCAATTTTACATCCAAGGTCAGTATTTCCTGATTTCAGAAAAAAAGTGGCCACTTAAGCCCCTTTTTTGGGAACCATCTTGGTGCACTTACCCCCATTTCTCTTCTTGTCTTCAGTCTTCTCTGGTTTGTTGGTCTTCTTTGTATTAGGTTTCTGATCTACTTTTGAGGTTTCTCCTATTTCAAGTCACAAACCACCTTTGTATTTAGATGCTTTCTGACCCGCAATCAACTCATCAAGTATTTCAAAACTTGTCTTGAATTTATCTTCATGAATTCTTGCTTTCTTTAGATCTAATCTTAGATTTACCACTTCTTGTTCAAGCCTTGTGAATTCATTAGTTTTTCTTTTCACTATTGCATTCAAACATTCCTCAATTCTTTTATTTTTTTCCACTTGCACTTTCAATTCGGTGATTTTCTATTTACTTGTTTCAATTGTTCATTGACCTCCTTATGCCTTTCTATGAAATTCTTGATTTGCTCTCTCAATTTTTTGATGCAGTCATTTACTTCTTTAATATTTTCATTCAGATCTTTATTTTCATCTTCAATTTTGTAAAGATCTTCAAGAGAAAATTTTAGTTCTCCATCTCTTTCAAGCATGTAACCTTCTTCTATGTATCCAATAGAAATAATTATCTCTTACAAATATTTAGGAAACTTTCTATCATCCATGTGTTCAATCAAAGTGGTCAAGCTTCTTCCAAGGAACCAAGTTCTGATACCAATTGTTGAACACTCAGAATATTGAGGGGGGGGTAAATTAGTATTCTATTAAACCATTCAAACATTAACCATTCAATTACCAAAATATACTTAACTGCAATAAGAAATGAAAGCATGAAACACCCATAACACACATAACACATGAACACTAGGATTTTTATGTGCAAAACACAAAAAAGGGAAAACCCATAGTGAGAATTAGCTCACAATATATTATAATTGGTTATAAGATATTACAAAAAGGCTCCTTGCCATGTGGACTCGCTATCCAAGTGAACTCACTATTCACAAAGAAAACAAAGATAAAAAGAAGTGGCTTCACAACCAAGATTTAAATTGATACAAAGTGCATCTAACATATGCTAGATTCAATTCCTTTGAAGCTCAAAATATTGACTTAATAAACTTCATCCAACTTAGATGACAAATCTCTACTTTTCTCTACATTCACACACCTCTTCTCAACTTTCACAACTTATTCACTCAATTCTGCAAAAATTTTCATCACTGCTTGTATTCAAATCATGTACACATTAAAATTGACATCCACAAACTCAAAAAAACCTTGTATATATACCAAAATCCATCACAAACATCTATTAGATCACCCTGATTATAGGTAGGCTTAAATCATACAAAATGTGCCTTGTTGGCACCCAATTCAAATCAAAATTCCTTCGTGCCCAAAAAAATGTATAGGTTGGCATGGACCTATAATAGCTCCTTCTTACATTCACATGTTACATATTTAATCTCCACAACTCTTTACATACATTAGGTCAGCCAGACAAAAGACCTAAAAGAAAAATACTCCAACTGTTCATCACCATAGGACACATGGACCTCAAAATATCATGCCAACTGGAAAACACAATGCTTTGACACCTGTTAACATTCTCCCAAAACCACAAGGTCTAACTCAAATCCACGAAGGAGTGCATACCAGTTAAGTCATACCCAATACATAGGAAACTATGTAAACCTTATTTGTTGATCTTCTATTACTTGTATCTTGCAAACCACTCATCCAAATCAAGTGAAATTATGAATGGAGGTACTACTGATATCCATAAAGAACATATTAGAATCGCATAAATAAATTTGTAAGGGTGAACAAATGTAGACCAAATTACCAGAGGGCTTTGTGTACTGAAACTTTCGGTGTAGATACTTAGCAAAAATACTTGACTGTTCCTATGTGGGGATCACGCCTTCTTTCAAAATAACTCTTCTACAATCAACCTTAACACAATGTAGATATCCATCATGTAGTATTGACGTCAATGACAACCTTCTTCATTCTTTCAACAATAATTATCCTATTTTTATTTGTATGATAGTCTTGGTAACATGTTTATAATGATATGATGGTTTTGGTGACATGATAATATTTATTGATGTGTTAAGATAGTCTTCTATTTGTAAATGAAATTACTATACTTTAACTTATAGATCATGAAAATTAGCTCTAGGGAACATGACAATCATTATTATCATCTTTATGAGATCAATATAGTTTTGAAGGAATTGCCATTGATACTATAGGTTACTTCATGTAGCATAGGAGGTGTATGATAGTTTTGATTAAAATATGTATGAAACCCTTAATTGTACAATCATGCACATAAGTTTCATACCTGATGAGCTATTAGTTACAATTTTATTAAACATTACAAGAAATTTAGGCTTCCCCTATGCAAAAGGAAAGCCCTCAAAGGTGTTAATGATTAGCATCCACATATTTATTTTTAAATAAAGAAATACTAACATCTGAATGAGAATGGAATTAATTTCAAATTTTGAGATGATTTTTCCATTAGGAATCAACAAATTACTTTAGTAGTGGCAAGGAACAAGGCAACAAATTTAACCCATTTAATGAAGTAACTGGTAGAAATAATAATAAATATATTCCCTTGAGTATAGGTCTAAGAAATTTAACTAATTAGGTTAAGGACCCAAATTTTCAAAGAATAAATAGTAAAAGAGAGTGCAATACAACATCCTACTTTAAGGGATTCATACTCTCCAATGTTCTTGGTATAAGGTGAGCTAAGATGAAATTAAAGAGGATAGTAGGTTTTCCCAATCATGGAATTAGTATTACACCAACTATTGAGTTTATCTAGCATTTTGAACTAATGAAATATATTTCCCATGGATGATTAAAATATATTGTGAGAATAGACTCATTAGGAAAGGCATCAAGAGTAAGAAAAAGAGAGGAGAAAGAGCATATACTAAGTGGTGAACCAAAGATTCTCCTTTTAGATATATTTGAGAAATTAAATTTAGTGCAAACTCCATATGTAGTATCACCCACTTAGCATGAAATTTCGATATGTAAAGGTTATGTGCACCAATCTACGACACAAAAAGATGCCAGTTTTGTTTTTTACCCAAAATGAGGTCATTTGGTGAGTGCCAAATTGGGTTGCATGACTGAGCCTAAGGCTCAGTATTTCAAAATGCAACTCATTTAGCAAGCACCAAATTTGGTGCTAGCCAAATGAAGTGCATCATTTGGTGAGTGCCAAATTCGATGCTTGCCAAATGTGAAGCATGAATTTCTAGAATGCATTTTTCTGGACTCTTTCTTTTTTCTTTGTCTTTGTCTTTGTCTTTCTTTTCTAGGGAAACTATATACATGAAATAAAAAATTAAGTAATTAGCAAGTTGTATCATCTTTCTCTCTCTCTCTCTCTATATATATATCTCATTGTTTATCTCTTATACTATATACGTCTCTCTCATTATCTCCATCCCTTTATCTAACTCTCTCCCTTGAGTTTAAGAACTTCCTTTCTACCTGTCCATTTCTCTCTCTCTCATTATCTCCATCCCTTTATCTAACGCTCTCCCTTGAGTTTAAGAACTTCCTTTCTACCTGTCCATCTCTCTCTCTCTCTCTCTCTCTCTCTACTCTATATCTCCCTCCCTCCCTCCTATCCTCTCTACATCTTTCTTTCATCTCTCTCTCCCTACTTATCCCTTCTTTCCTCTCTCTATCTCTCTCTCCTCTCTCTCTACTCTCTATCTCAATTCTCTCTCTCTCTCCCCATCCCCATATTTCTCTCTCCTTCCCTCTCTACTTCTCTTTATGTCACCATAGTATGTACTTGGATCACAGTGAATTGACAGCCTAATATGTACTTGGATCATAGTGAATTGACAGTGTAGATAGTGGCTACCTACACTACTTTGGTCAAAGATTCAAAACATAGTACTTTGAGTGAGGGTCATCTATATTCACCACTACAATTTCTCAATTTTTATTTGACCATTAGTATTCTATTTTAGGTTATTCCCTTTCTCGTGGATTATCCTAACCCCATGAATAACCTTCCCATTAACTCATATTTAACTAACATTTCCAACAAGTGTCACAAAGCAACTCTATCTTATGCTACACACCTAGAGTGTTGGCATACTACACATAGTACTAACAATCTACATATAGTACAAATAGTATTTATATTCATATAAAATAAATCATTGTATACATATCTATATAAGTGAATATCAAAGTAAGGTAAGGCTTCACAAAGCAAGAAACAACCAAGTGATATGCAAGCATATCCAAGCATCTCACACAAGTAAGAGACAATCTTTCAACATGACAACATAATAAACAATCATTACAACATAATAAAAAAGGAGTAGAAATCAACATACCTGTTTAAAGCTCCAACTAATTGTTCCTTCTCCTAGCTTAATGGCTCTAGCTTGCTTGCAACTTCCACCAAGAAAAATCTCCAAAATCCTCTTCTAGCCTCTCACTAGTTCCCTCCACAAAAACAATGTGAATCAAAAAAATAACTTTCAACCTCACAAACTCTCAACTCTCTTTGCACATAAATTGTAGTAGAATAACACAAGGAAATTAGATTGATAAGTGATGTATTTTGTAGAATGAGCACCTCTATTTATACTAATTTGTGAGCAACCAAAGGCTACAAAAAAAGTATTTCTACCACCTTTTAATCCTCATGCAATGACTCACCAAGGTAACTCATAGGTTTGCAACACATAGAAGTCCTCACCATTTAAATGGTTGAGTCGACTTGATATAAGGGACATCAATTTCAAAACAAGTTTCCTTATTTGAATTCATTCACATAATGCTGCCAGGTTTTCTCTTGACTGGTCTCAATGCTATTCTTATGCATTCCAAACACAATGACTATTATATAGATGCTTGGTCTTTCATACTTTATCCATTGATCATTATTCCTTTAAAGGTTGCGCCTTGCATTACTAATGCACTTTATTCTTTATAGTGCTTCACTTAAGAATAGTGCTATGTTATGCGCTTAGAGATTATCCCAATAAACTTTATTTATATATATATTACATATATATATCATATATATCATATCTATCATATATATATGTGTGTGTGTGTGTGTGTGTGTGTGTATATCAATATATATATATATATATATTAATATATATTCATTCCATAAAGTTTATCAAATACATTTAATTAATAAACATATATATAAATACAAAGAATAATATTACGTATATTTATATATATACCACATATATACATATACGTAATACCATTTCAATATCTTTATAAAAACACTCATACTCATAAATCCATCAATCAACATATATACAAGGAATGCATATATACATGTGTATGTGTGTGTGTGTCTTTCACCCTAGTAAAATCAATATTCCCATGCATATGGGTAATTTATCCATGAGCATGCGTAGGTACGTCTACCTATGTATAGTCATGTATGTATTCACACATATTTATGAGTTTACCATAGACACATACATATATACATATATATGTATTTTATACTTATATCTCATCAACATAACAATAAACATACAAGGAAGGATTTCCACTTAACATCAAAGCTTCATCACATACCTCATAACAAACATTCATACATCAAGATCGCAAAACAATATAAACATACATAACTAAACTGAAGATCACTTACCATCTACTTGAACTAGCTTGACTCAACTAAAAAAAAACAGGGCATCAGTGTGTGAATGCTCAATAGGACTAAATTAAAGGTTACTAGACCAAGTTCTTCTCTTGAGTGATAATTCCCCTCTCTTCCAGAGGCTTGAACATGTTCCTACATTCAACTTAGTTCACCATAACAATAGTTAGCTGAGTCAATACATTCATATGCTTCACATATATTTCAAATAAAGAATCATTATAAAACATTAAATAGAATCAAACATTCATTCATCATATTTCCATTAGAATTCATATATATAAAACACATTCACATTTATTAAAGCAATTTACCAAACAAGGTAATAGTAAATAGGTAATTGAACATGGGGTGTAACGTCACTAGCAGATTAGAGAAAGATTCTTTTGGAAGGGCCTCAAGGAGAATGTTCTCTCACACATCATAGAATAAGTCACATGTCAGTAAAACAAGGGGGAACAAGAATTTCTGGCTGGATTAATGCAACATCTTCCCATTCTAGAACATAAATGAGAGAGTATCTCCATGGATTTCATCACCGAATTACCCAAAGCATAAGGCAAAGACTGCATATATGTTGTAGTGGACAGATTAACTATGTTCATTTCTTTTCCATCTCTAGTGAATATAAATCTCTACACATTACAGAACTATTCTTCAAGGAAGTTTTCTGGTTGCATGGGCTACCCAAAAATATTGTTAGCGATAGAGGGTGCTGGCAAGAAGTTGAGTCCACTTTTTGACCAAAAAGTGGAAGTGTTTTCCCTGATTTTCAGAATTTGACACATTTGACATTAAAATTTGAAGCACTTAGAGATGGAATCTTCAAAAAATTCACTAATCATAAAATGTAGTACTCAGCTTCTAGTTTCCAAACATGTAATTTATTTCAATACCCATATTGTACAAATTGAGTTTCAATAGGCATTTCTAAAAACCACTATTTAAAAGTCACTTTTTTTTACCATACCATGCACATGTACGTCATCCATATTTTGACCTAAATTATAGTATTTTTCTAAATCCTTTTGGGAAACGATTTGTGACTCATTGAAGCTTGTTTTCGATATTTTTTTGTAGTTTTTTATTGAATATTTTTATTAGGCATATTTGTCATTTTGAAAAATCGTTGTGTACAACACGCATAAGATGACCTAAACTTATCATTTTTTGATTTGTTTTTTTTAAATTGAAAAGAATTGTCTGAAGTTTGTTCTTGTCCAATCCGTTCGTCAAAATGTTATGTTGATCAAAATTTATTAAAATAGTAAAAAACCCTGATATTTAAAGTTTGTGGACTAGTTTCATCAGAAATTAATTGAAAAATAGAAAAAATAATCCAATTGTAAAAAAAATTACATATTTGGAATCTGCATTGTCTCATCTAAAATGGGTTTTAATTTCATCAAAAAATTCTGCAAAAAAAGTCGTCAGCCATATGTCCAAACTTGGTATTTTTCTCTAACATTATTAGGACCTTCAACTTGTAGGTCAAACCAGGTTGAAGGCCTAGGTTCAGATTCCCAATGCTTTTCCCAAACCAAAATACAAGGAAAAAACCCAACCACAAAGAAAATCCAATTTCAAATTTTTAGAAACGGGATCCCGTTTACAAAACAGGATCTCGTTTTGTAAAGCGGGATCTCATTTCCCAATATTAAATGACGTGACCATTGACAGGGAAACCGGATCCCGTTCCTTTGTCAACGGTCCCCACATTTAATATTGGGAACGAGATCCATCCCGTTTGTTTTTAACCCTATTTTTAAAAATTTACTGGCAAAGTTTACTGTGAAGTCTGCAACTTCACATGTATGGCCGAGTACGACATATTGGGCGATTTTTCATCAACTATTGTCTTTGCAGGTGGTGAACTTGCATTTTTTATTGATTTTTTCAAAGGAGGCATCATGTAAACCATTTTTGAAGTGGAATTGTGTTATTTTTGTACTTGTTTGGAGGAACAAAAGGTCTTCAACTTGCAAAATGGATTGAATTTTTTAGAGGCATGAAGAAAACAGTTTTTAAAGTGGAATTCTGCTAGTTTTCTACTTGTTTTGAGGAACACAAGAGGAAGAATTTTGTCCTTATAGGTCTTCAACTTCCAATTTGGATTGAATTTTTGAAGAATTTCACTATTGACATTCATTTGTGCTTGAGAATTTTATAATCATGGGAGATAAAGCTCGTAATAAGAGGAGGAAGAAATTGACTCTTGAAGAAATTGAAGCAAATAGAGAGAAGGAGAAACAAATACAAAGAGAAATAAGAATGAGAATTAAATCAATGAATGATGGTGAAGCATCCAATTCTACAACTATTGAAGATGAAAACATTGAGGAGACCATGGTTGTAGACGAAGTTAATTTGCAAGAAGTCAATTTGGAGAAGAATATGATTATACAAGCAAGTCCTACTATGTCTTCAAATCCCTCTTTCAATGCTATGGAGAATGTTTCAATATGCAAAAATCCAAGTACGTCTTCAAATCCACATGTTAGTGAAATGGTAAATTCGTATGAAGAAGTTTTACAAGATGTTGGACTTAACGATGATGACATTGATAATATTCGAAGAGATGAAACTTTTATAGAATTTGTTGAAAATGAAAATGAGAATGATCCTTTTGTTCAAAATGAAAACAAAAACCATTTTGTTGATGTAAATGAAAACAAAAACCGTTTTGTTGATGTAAATGAAAATGAAAATCGTTTTGTTGATGAAAATGAAGATGAAAATGTAAATCGTTTTGAAGTTGAAAATGAAAATGAAAATGGAGATGAAGATGAAAATCTAGAATGTGATGTTGAATTTAATGACAATACTTTTTTTTTAAATTGAAAGTGGTGTTTTCGATAATCTTCCTGATCAAATTTCTTGGAGGCAAATAAGAACTCATGTGAATATAATATACAACAAATTCTTTTATCGTAAAAAAATTGCAATTCAATGTCAACTAATGATGCAATTGATGAGAATGCAAAAAATGAGGAAAATAATGAAAAGGTTAGGCTTTTTTGTTAAACCAAAAAGAAAAGATCAATCATTAAAACATGTTATGTCTACTGTTGCTAGTGCCATTCAATCTATTGGGAAAAATAGTCGATCTAAAGATAAAAATGCAGCAAAAAGAGCTATAACAACTGCTATAGTTAATAAAGCAACTTTGAATAAAATAATGGTAAGCAATATTAGTGAAGTTTTAAAAATACATCCTAAAACATTGCTAAGAGTGGCAAAAAGAAGAGAAAGTATAGAAAAATGATCATATCAACCAATGTTGGAGTTTTAGTGGTCGACTCCCGAGGTCTGATATGAAATTGAATGTTGAAATTAAATCATTGATTGAAAAATATTGGCATGATAATACTAGGGTTTCATCTAATGCTAGAGATGTTTTTAAGGGTGGGGTCTAAAGTTAGCGATCCTCACCCAAAACACCTATTAGATACAACACAAACTGAATTTTATAAAAAAAATTGTGGTGATTTAGTGTTACCTGGTAATATTAAAATAAGTCAAAGGTCTTTTGAAAATGTAAACCCTGGTATCTAAAAATTAATAAGCAATGAATATCTTGTTGTTGTAAAACGCATGTTCAATTTCGTTATTTTTATGATTTTTTTATATATACGTTGTACCTTGCATACTAACATGATTATACAAGAATGTGGTATTAATATGCCACTTGAAGCAATAAGGGAGTTTATTTCAGGTTTGTTTTGTGAAAGATCTAATGGTAAATTGTTTTATTTAAGTTCTTGTATTTTGGACAATGCATTGACTGTGGAAATATTTCATTCTTAAGAATTTGTATGCATGAAAGTATTGATAATGATTTTGGACAACAATTAGTAGATGTTAAAAGATTTAAGAATGTTCACTATTCTTTAAAAGATGGAAAAATAGGAAAGCGTTGTGATTTAGTTACATAAAAAGTTAGTGTGCATGCATTCATGAGTGAATTTAAGAATAAGATTGTGCCAAAATATGTCATGCACTCTCAACATGCTCGATGGCTTGATGGCCAATTTCGCACATGTAGAAACACATTTCCAATTGGTACTATACTTTTAGTGGTTGATTTTGCAGAAAATTATACTCTAGCTCCGCAAGAGGAAATTCAATCGTAGTATTATAATTCAGTGCAAGTAGTTATGTTTTTCCATATTGTTTATAGACATGCAGATGATAGCACTGAGGATGATAGAAATTTTTTGAGAGAGTATCATTTTTATTTGAGTGACAACTGATTACACTCGTTAGAGTTTGTTCAATACTGTTTCAGTATATTTTATAGAAATTTAAGAGAAAGAGGAATCTAGATGAAAGAACACCTCATATGGTCAAATAATTGTATGGGGTAGTTCAAGAATGCTCGAATGTTCTATTGGTTAAGTAGGGTTCACAAGGAACTTAATGTCCAGCATATATGGATTTTTTTTTAAGCTGGGCATGGTAAAGGAGAACATGATGGAGTTGGTGCGTGTGTCAAAAGAATTCTTGCTAGAGAGCAATTAAAATTTGAGGATGTAGTAAAATTTAAAGATGCACGTGGGATTGTGGATTGGTGTAATACAAGATTATCTACACTTGGTTTGAGTGAGTACTTTACAATTCATTGATTCTTTTGGTTGGTTGAAGAAGAGAACATTGTACCTAGAGTTGACTGCGAGACAATCAATGGATCTACTAAATGGCATTAATTTAGGAGTTCAATAGTGTTCTTTCCAATTTTGTATCTCAAGAGATTGGGAAGCATGTGAAAATACATAATGGGTTGAACAGTGGGAGCAAAGATCGTTGACACTTGCACAAGCACATGATCAATATGAAAGAAGTATTGAAGAAAATGATCAAGTGTTTGCATCTGAAGACTTGTTGTGCCATTTTTCACACATCACCCCATTGCAAATGGGGACCCCCTAATTTTGGCTTTGCTTTTCGTCGTTTTGTTGTTGTCTCTCTTTTCTACTGTCTGTCTTTTCGGGATCGTGTCCGCCTTTGAGCTTAAGTGTGAAATTGACCAAGTCTGAAAATTAGGGTTTCATCTTCCCCGGTCATCCAAGGTCGAACTAACTAAATGAATTGAAAATTGAGCTTAACATTGTTATTAGTATGCTTCCAGCAGGTTTCCACAGAAATTTCATATTCTGACTACTTACTATTTTTAGTAAGTGTGCAATTACAGGCAATCCTTCAGCATTTTGAGATTCCAACAATCACATAATCGTCAGAAAGCACATCGCTATTCACGTTAAATTTTGAACTCAAACGACAACTTGCTATTTTAGCAGCTCGCCTTTGGAGGCAATTTTCGTGGCTTAGAGGCGAGTTTTCAACGATGTCCGAGATTTTTTCGGGTTTTTCGAGACCTTCGCAGTTGATATGACATGCAAAGCAGACGACGACTTTCAAAGATACAGTTCGGAGGCAGATATTAGGGTTTGCTTGTAGAATTTTTCAGCGCAATGTCGGCATTTTCTTTCTGGGTTTTCCAAGAGCTTCGCGACGATGTAACATGCAAATGGAACTGACCACTTTTCAGGAACTTACTATTTTTAGCCGGTGCTTGCATGTTAGAGATTTTTCTGGGTTTTTCTGGGTTTTTCGAGATTTTTCGGGCAGTATGACATGCAAAATCATCCAACAGCCGGTTGGCCACTTTTTCAGCCACTTTCTATTTTTAGCAGGTACCACTTGGGCAGTTGCCCAACACTTCAGAACTGCGAACTAATCATCATGCAACTGAAACGGGGTCAAACGGAGCTCATCTGAGCAACATGCACAAAATTAGGGTTTCAAGTTCCAGGGCTAAAAATGAGGAGTCCGACGTCGAAATCTCCAAAACTGAAGTATCCATCATGCTCAGCATCTTTCAGGGAATCTGCTGGCAAAATTTGAAGGCAATCGGAGAACTTGCTATTTTTAGTAAGGTGTTCCGGACGCGGGCTATAAATAGAAAGTTGATCTCGGCGTCAGCACAAACAGGCAAGTTCACCAACGAGGAACACGCTGTCCAAATTTCAAGTCAAACGGAGATAGGGAAGTCTCAGAAACGAGCACGGGCTATAAATAGTAAGTCACCTCAGAAGCAGCTATAAATGGCAGGTTGACACCAGATCTCAGCGAGCACAAGTCAAACATGTGATAAAGAGTCTTTGGCGCAAATTTCGAGATAAACGGAGTTACAGAGAATGAAGAATCAAATAATTGCTATTTTTAGCAGGCCGGGTCTGAGAAATTAGGGTTTCCTAAAATCAAGGGCGGAACACAAAAGTCAGGCAGAAGTGGCGTTCAGTCACGATCAATACCCATCAGGAAATTGGCACGTGAAATTTGAAGACTTTCAGAGCAGTTTCTATTTTTAGCAGGTTGCTAAAAATAGCAGGGGCATGCAGATATCAGGGCCCGACAGCTCAACCACATCTCGAGATCCGAACAAAGCAAAATCCAGCCTTTTTGGAGCTTGGAGCTAGCTTGAAATGCAAAAATTGACAAACTTTCTAAAAATAGCAAATTAGGGTTAGCGTGATCAAGTCACCCTAAATTTGGCAAAGGGCACGAAATCCACCAAGTTTGATAATTTTTCGGGTCCAGCATCAAAACTTGCTTTAAAAGGCCAAAGGCAGATCAAAATTACGGAAGTGTTTGAAAAATGAAAGAAGACCCCTCCATTTGCGCCCTCAAGCTGGCAGGAGTCTTGAAATTTTCTAAGTCATGAAAATTGGAAGCTCCACTAGAAAAATGCGCCCTTGCAAGCCTGAAGGAGGTTGAAAATTTCTCAAAGTCTGCTAAATTGGAAGTAGAAGACCCCAGATGCGCCTTAGTTGAAGAGGGAGGCTGGAAACGTGCTAAGTGTTGACAACTTGATGCTCCATGGGTGAAATGCGCCCTTGAGGTTAAAGCTTGGTGAAATATATTCTAAGTACGAAAATTGGAAGCTCCTATGGTAAAATGCGCCCTTGAGCTTCAAGCTGGCCAAAAATATTCTAAGTGCTCGAAATTTGAAGTCCAGCTAGTGATTTGCGCCCCACTTGAAGAATGACATAGTATGATCCCTCCAAGGAGTAGAAATTGAATGTTCACCCATGCAAATGCGCCCTGGTGCTGAAAGTGAAAAATTGTCTAAGTATCAAACTGAAAGTCCAACATACTAAATGCGCCCAAGGTAAAGAAGACTCCAAAAAGTTTCTAAGGCACTCAAAATTGGAAGCACCATGGGTCAAATGCGCCCCTCTTTGAAGGGACTTCAAGTTTGTCTAAGTGTCAAAATTGGATGCTGGGGGTCCCATTTGCGCCTGGTAATGTGAAGGACAATGGCTCGAGATTTGACTAAGGCACGAGAAATGGAAGTTAGACATGTCATATGCGCCCAAGCCAAAAATGAAAGCTTGACAGGTGATTTGCACCCAGGTAGTGAAACTTGATGCTCCCTAGGCTATTTGCGCCCCTGAGCTTTAAGGATAGGAATTTGTCTAAATTTCCAAATTGAAAACTGGAAGTTCCATGGCTGAAATGCGCCTACCAAGTAAAGAGAGAACTTAAAATATTATTCTAAGTCCTTGAAATTGGAAGAAGAGCCTGTTGAATGCGCCATTGGAGGCAGAGTGTTGAAAGAATTGTGTGAGTATTCAAAATTGGAAGTTCATGGTATAATTTGCGCCTTAGCTTGCAATGAGGAAGTTTGAAAAGTTTTCAAGGCTGGAAAATTCTTCTAAGGCACCAAAACTCAGAGTAAGAGGGGTGGAATGCGCCCAAGGAACTTGGAGTAAAAAGAAACTTCAAAAAGGTTGCTAAGCGTGGGAAACTAAAGTTGAAGGTGGTATATGCGCCTTAACTTTGACAGATGACTTCAAAAACGGCTAAGGCATTGAAACTCAAAGTGGATCATGCTATTTGCGCCTTAGTAAAAAGGGTGACTTCCAAAATATTCTAAGTATTCAAGACTTGAAGTTGAGCCTACCTTTTGCGCCTCAAAAGAGGAGAGCCACTTGGAAATTTCTCTAAGTTGTGATAATTAAAGTCCATAATGCCATATGCGCCCTCAAGGTATTAGAAGGCAAGTGGAGATTCCAAGGCGTGATACATGCAAAGTGAAAGATCCCAAGGCGTTGAGCTAGAAAATATGCTAAGTATGGAAAATTTGAACCTCAACCCCCTAAATGCGCCTTTGCCTGCAGAAGAGGTTAAAAAAATTGAAAATATTTTAAAGTGGAAGAAGACCCCTCAAAATGCGCCTTGACTTGTGGGGAGCTGGAGAAAATTGTCCAAGTATAGTAAATTGAAGGCCCACACTCCTATATACGCCTAAACTTGCCTGTGAAAGCTTTGAAAAATGCTAAGTGATGGGAACTAGAAGTAGCCCCTTCTATATGCGCCTAGGCTTGATGAAGGAGTTAAAAAAAAAAATGTTTGAAGGTCACAAATTGAAAGTTCAATGTGCTAAATGCGCCCAGCAAGGAGGTGACTTAGAAAATTTTCTAAGTGTGAAAGATTTGAAGTAGAGAGGTTTAAATGCGCCTGGACTAAAAAAAGGGGATGTGTTGAGATTATCATGGCTAGATGGTATGAAATTTGAAAGTTAGACCCCTTGATGGCGCCTAGACTGGGACATGAAATGATGAAGTATTTTCCAAGTGTTAATATTTAAATTCCTTCCTTAGGGGAAAATCACACCTGGACTTGGAAGTATGAAATTTGGATGAAGTTGCCAGTGAAAAGTCAGAAGATGCCAACCGCACAGGGTCAACAAAAATATTTTCAAGTCAGAGCGAAAAGAAATGTTCACAGATGATGAAATGAAATAAATTTGATGAGAAATTATTTTTCTAAGGTTCAAAATTAAAAAATAAATGAACCCGTTCGTTGCATACCCATGAATTTGATGCGTTCTGAGAGAAATTTTCTTCTGGGTATTAAAGATTGTTGATGAGGAAGGGATTTTAAAATCTTCTACACTTTGTCGAGGCCTTCAGGGTGAATATTTTTGATGGGCACCAGGTTGATGAATTTCCTAAGGGAAATTTGAAATTTTTCTAAGGCAAGGAATAAATGATGTTGTCGAAGATAAAATGCCTCGGCGGATGAATTTGAAAGTGATCGCCTAGATGATTTTTGATCAAATTCCTGATGAAAGAATTTCTTCTCAAGCCAGAGTTGGAGAAAATATCAGAGTAAAGTGCACCAGGCGAAATACAAGATGGGTTGAAAATTTGGCTAAGGCATGAAGGATTGAACGCAAAGTTGGCTAGTGAGGGCGATGAACGCTTGGAAATTGGAGCGTGAGAATCCTGGTAAGTAAGTTGAATTTATATTGTGAAATGTTCTAATTCTCTTCTCCTTGCTTGTTTTGCAGGAGAAATGTTGGAGCTAGAGCACAATGACTTGAAGTGACGAAGCACGATGATATTACAACCCTCAGAAAAAGATAAAGTCATGAGTTTCAACCTCGAAGAGAAAAGTTGCAAGAAATTGGCTAAGTGTTAGCTCAAGTGGAAGAAGTCAAAGAACAAAAGTCGAGAAGAAGATCAAGGACAGTGTGAACGCGTTTCAAAGATGGAATCTTCTAGAAGGGTGGTGGCCATTAATGGCGCATTTATTACCCCACTCTCCTTTGTGGCGGTTTTTAGGGCATATCTTGTTTAGGGCTGAGGTGGCACGATTCTGGCCACTCTATTGATTGTAACCCTAGCCGTCTTTTGGGACTTGGCTAGCTATATAAAGGGGGAGTCCCCCTCATTTGTAATCTCATTAGACAGTAGAATTAGAGTAGAAGTCGGAGTAGAGAGACAACTAGGTGATAGCTTAGGAGTAGCTTAGTATAGGTTGATAGTGTAGTTTGAAGAAGAGGGAAAGTTTTCCCTTTGAAAACTTTGTAAGAAATTGTTGTGTAACACTCTTCATGATAATAGATCTTTTCATTGATGATGGAATTCGTCTTGTCATGAATAGCTAGCAAGGTTTCTTCGTCCTTCCGATTCAAATGGTAGCATAAAATAGTTCAAAGTAGAATAAGTTTCATTTCATGCAAGTAGTAGATGTTAACTGTGGAATGTGGTGTTTGATCTAAGCAACTTCGTCTATCCATACCACTAGTGTGTTTGCTGATGGTGAATGCGCCTTGTGTGGTCAACTGGAATATCATGTACTTAACTTCAATCACAGTTTGAATAATGGTATGCGTCGTTGTGATGGTATCTTTATGTCAAGTGGTGGTTTGAACATCTTTAGTCATCTCCCTTGAAGATTGCACCGACTCCGTGGAAGCTGTCCGATGCGAGGCAAAGCGAAGTCCGGTTAGAAGTTTGCTGAAGTTGAGCTCCATATCCCACACCCTTAGAATAGATTTAGACTCTCTAAACCCTACCCCATTTCAATTCAGTACTTTCTGGCTAGAATAGGAAACTCGCGCTTCATAGACAAATCTTTCGAGCATTTTAATTCCTTCTCCAACAATTCTCAGTCCCCTTGAAATACCAAAGAATCACATCAAGCCAACCGAGCCTATTCAAGACCGAAGAACCTTGGAGTTGAACGATGAACTTTCTTGCAATCTAGTACGCGGAATACTTTGATCAAGAGAGAATAGGGTAGCCAAGGCTTAATTTTATTTCTGGTGCGGGCGTCAAAAAACACATCAACAAGACTATGACCATATGTTTCGTACCTTGTACAGAAGGTAATTTAATGCAATTTATTTCATTTTATTTCACTTTATTAAGTTATTTTGTAATACTAAATTATTTATATGGATATGCGCAAGTTATTAAATCAATTTTTGTTTGTAGGAGATGTGTATGCTATTGTTGCACCTGAGGGGAATGAAGAGAAAATAGAATATTAGTTGGCTCGTTGTGTGGAGACTAAACATAAGTTAATAACACCGCAAGAAGATGATGATGACAATCATTATCCAACAGGTACGGTGATCCCCTTAAGAAAATTTTGATAACAAGTTTTTGATCCCCTTAAGCAATTTTTCAAAACAAGTCTTTGATCCCCTTAAGAAAAATTTGAGAACTTATTTGATGATGGTTTTCATGTTTTCCAATAGGATCGGTGGTGGTTGTTGGCACTTGGCTACAAAAATACTTGGCAAGGAAGAATGGTCTACCTACATTCGAAGATTATGAAATGCATAAAAATATTATACATTATTCACATTTGGTGGTGGCAACAAATATAAAACTAGATCGATATCATGGAAAACCTGCAAATAAAGTGATATGGACAATTTCTATGGAAAAGCATGAGACAATCATAGGTGCATTGCAAAAAAGAGAGGATGCAGATGGTACAATGGAATAAGTAAATACAGGAAAATATAGTTTTAGTTTTATATTGTCCTTTTAAATAGATTAAATACATGTTTCGATATTGGTCAAGTGTGTTATTAGTTGAAATTGATTTAAATTGTCCTTTTATAAATCCTTAAGCCATAATCACAAAAAGGATCTAGTCCATGCAGATTCAACCTAGACAACATGGAATACTTGGTAAAAATAGGTAATTATTAGTTAAATTATATTTAAATGCATGTTTCGATTACATATTGATATTGCTTGTACATTAATAGTTAAAATTGATTTATTATCCTTTTTTGTATCCTTAAGCCATCATTGCATTGATCTCATACTTTGAAACTAAAAGGAGAGGATGCTTGGATTCAACCTACACACATGTGTGGAATACTTTTAAATGCAAGTACTTGAGTTGTGTACATATAGATAGTTTTATATAAATTATAATATGTATGTTTTGATTATTTCATTGATATTGCTTGTACCTTTTTTATATCAGGTGGTGTGAAGACCTACTACATTCTGGGCATGAGTTTGAGATGTTCTTGAGATGGCATATCCAAATTTTGTAAACATTGTTTTGAGATGACATATATGTACATACATACTTACAAAATTAGAAATTTTGTACAAATTACAAATACATGTACATACACAATTATGTACTCTATGTACTTCTATGTATCAAAATCGATATTCTATATATTTTGTTTGTTAAATGTGAAAGCTTTCCCACTTTGAAACTTTATATTTGATTGTATAATCACTAAATATCATGCATATTTTTTTCTAAATCAATTATATCCTTAAGACGTATTATGACCCCTTAAGACATGGAAGTGGATTCACATATCCTAAATATTATAACCCCTTAAGACATCCCCTTAAGACGTTGTATTATGACCCCTTAAGACATTCTATTTATATTAATGTCTTGACTATGAACATAAAATGCATAAATGTACATGTGTAAATTAAAATTTCAAACAATAATAAAGTCCATAATTTATGTAACATATTAAGTGCATGAAACCAATATATTAAGCACATGAAATAAAGTCCATCAGAATACAACCCATGAACTAAAGTCCAACTAAGTACTTGATCCATGAAATATAAAGTCCAACAGAGTACATGAGAAACTAGAAATGTAGTCCATGAAATAAACAAATATAACCCATAAAATCATGTTTCTAGGTCATGTATTGTCTCTATAATCTAGAGACCTCTTCACGCCATGCAGAGTATGTGGATGACCAGAAACACTCTGTACAAGAGAAAGATGAAATCAGATGTAAGACAATGAAAACTTATTTAATTACAATTTAATTTATAATTTATCATAAAATTAAATTACCATCATATCTGGGTCTAGATGTTCTAGTGCACTTGAAGCAACCTCTAAATTCTCTAAATCAATCTACATAAACAAGACAAA